>JBAJNP010014784.1:0-10597 GCA_036877545.1 Yasuhikotakia modesta | reverse complement strand
AAACAAAAAAAGGAACAGACAAATAGAGAAAATTTGTTTTTCCATAGGTTAACCATAACATATAAACACAACGTGTTGAGTGAGTGACAGAAAGGGGGCGTCTCAGTTATGTATGTAATCTCTGTTCTCTGATGGAGGAAATGAACCGTTGTGTAACTCTGCTGCAACTCTGAACTGTCTGCTGGCATCTCAGCACAAACCGGCATGAGGGGTGCAAACCATCTCTCTTTTATACCCAAATGTCTGGGGTGGAGAGATCCAACTCGCTGACACACAACACAGACGATCACACACAACTCCAGCATTGTGGCTGTGACTTCTGAGACAAAACACCAGAAATATAACAAACCTGTTTATTTATAGTTTGGTGACATGGTGAAATATCCGCAGAATGCTTAGGGTGTTTATGTGTAGAGGACAGGTACACACTGTTCTTGAGAGAGATAAAGTGTTTTCTGACAGAAACATATGGTTCAGCCCATCATCTCTCAGGAGAACACTGGAGTGAGAAATATAATATCAGCATTAAACTTAAAGTTACAACATTTTCTCTTCTCCATTAACAGACTGTTTAGCATTTAAAATCCAACAGCCATGACATTGTTCGTAATATTTGCATAAGTCATTATAACTGTTTTTTTATATGTCTAACAAAATAAAATCATTTAATCATAGTGTTTTACAGTTAGTCATATTATCATTTATTGAAACTAAAAAATCTAAGCTATATTTTAGTAATTTCATACGTGTTTGCGGGGCTACGCGTGATTTGAGGCTAAGCTATAATTGGCTTATTTTAAAGCAGCGCTCTGCCCCGAACCCTCCCCTTTTGTTGTTAGAGCCAATCAATAGTGTCTTTATATGTTTGGCCTGATGTGATTGGACCGTTCTTGCGCGTCAGTTGATTGACAGGTACTGATGAATGCGGAAGCGGCGCAATCTGGAGATCAGGGACAATTCGGCTTCATCCTTATAAAGACTCCGTCCGTGAGGCGTTGGGTACAGTTACTGCATACTTTAACAGTCAAACTGTTTTAATATTTAAGCAGTAATGACACATCATCAGATAAATAGCAGTCCTACATTACTAACTGATCTATTTTTTTTCTCAATTGTTTGCGCCCCCCACATTTGTTTTTGCCACCAGCCGCTACTGGTAGCCATTAGCCCTACATTAGCCCTAATGTTATACAACTATTCATAACTTAAAATGTACATCAGTAGTCAGTCACTCAGTCAGTGTCTTCAGTGACAGTGGGTAACTGGAAACATGTTTCAGAACACATGGTGTGTAATTGTTTATCCTCTCTACAGACAGACATTGTACTGTCAGTAACTTCCACAGGAGACACTACAGTCAGCTGCGTTTATCATGTGTGTGTGTGGAGATTAGAGACCAGTGTTGTTAATCCTTTACCCGGGGGACCCACATGGGGTGGGGAAGTTGATTGGTGGTTGTGAGGACAGAAAGGGATTCACAGTGACTGGTGATGGAGCTCCACCTCTGGGATTACTGGGCCTCAAAGAACAACATTTTTTTGGGGCTGACTATGCAGCTCTGCCATGAGGCCCAGTGGTCCCAGAGGTGGAGCAGGGTTGCTGAGTGTGGTAGAGGCCAAAAATAGAGACCAGGGGCTGTTGTTAATCATTTGCACAGTAGTATCCACTGTAGAAAACAGATTCACAGAGGCTGGTTTTGCAGCTCTGCCTCTGGAACCACTGGGCTCCTGGCAGAGCTGCACCAGGGAGCACACAGAGCTCAGCTGTTGTAAGTGATTGTAACAGTGGACGGGTTGCAGGAACTCTCAGACTTGAAAGTCCTGCTGTGGAAGAAGAACGACTGCAGAAGAGTAACAAAGATGGTGGAAGAGTTTTATACAGTGTTCAGGTTTTCTACAGTGTTCATGTTTCATACAGTGTTCATGTTTTATGCAGTATTCAGGTTTCATACAGTGTTCAGGTTTAACAGGTGACTGATATTACATTTGACCTGTGAACCTCAGATGTTGGATTTATTCTGTCACACAACTGAAAGGAGAGTCTTAATTTAAACTAGAAGAAAAACTAGAAGAATGAGGTCACACATCTCAGTGAATCATTCTCCATATGGATATATTTCTCTTTTTATTCATCTCTCCTCTAAAACACTGTAATATCTACCTAAATAAATTCCTGCTAATATATTTTCCATTTCCACAATAGAGCTGAAATAAACATACAAAATCAGGTTGTATGGACCACTGTCATGTTCATAACAGGACATTTTGCCTATTTCTTTTCGTCCTGTAATTTCTGTTGTAAAGTCTCTCTCTGTCACTCACCCATGATAAAGATGAAGTGTGTTTAATTTAATACATAGTGAGAAATGTGCCCTCTTATGTGTTTGATGAAATGTGTTTGTTTTGCAGCCCATTCTTTCAGTTGTGATGCAGTGAAGTTACTGCGTCTCACAATCATATAAGTTGATGCATTCTCCCACAATGCACCCTGTCCCGCCTTTAACTAGCTTATGCTTTGTAAGGGAGACACCTCGCCCCTCCAAACCCTCCCATCACCTCCAGAAGAAAGTGATGCGCTGCTGTCTGACCTGAGGTGTCTCAGAGTAACCTCATCAAACATTAATGCACATCTGATAGCAGCAGTGAGGATCAGAGCACCAGTGTGAAGCTTGATCACAAAACCACAGCTCAGCAGAACCAGACCCCGCCCCCATCCGTCCCCCACCCTCTGTCTCTCTCTCTCTCTCTCTCTGAATCAGTCCTTCAATCAATTGACCTGCATTATTCTGTCTCTCCACCGCTTGCAGGAATTACACTGTGGCGGCCAATTGTCTCTTTTACAGGACCTGAGAGAGATCATGAGAAGAGCTGATCAATAAAAGCAGTGATGCTGTTTGCTTGTAAATGAGGGTTAAACACAGATACAGACGAATTATTTTTACAGTTTAATGATGTTTTAAGAGGGAAAATGCTTGTTTAAGGCCTGTTAGAACGGATAGTATGTCTGGGCAATAGCTAAACAATTAATATCACAAATTTCACATATCATAAAGTGTTTTAATGACTGGCTATATGTGTGCTTTAAAACAGATATAAAAATGGTTTATAAATAGTTTCAAATACCAATTGTTGTCAATTACAATTAAAAGTTTCCGATCATTAAACATTTTCCACTGTTATTCATTTTGATCGATTAATTAAAACATCAAAACTAATGTATCAATTTTGATTGGCTTTTAAAAATGTCATGTGACTGTTTCATGCTTCAGTCACACATTTAATGACACACTTTCTCCAGCACACATGTAATACGTGTTAAATGTGTGGTGTGTTGTGTGACTGCTGTGAAACACAGGTGAGGTGAATCTGTAACTATTCTGTTACCCACATGAACCGAAATAAATCAATTACAAAAGCTTATCAAACACACTTATAAACTCAACTTTGTAAGAAACGTTCTGATCCTCTCAGTAGTCCTGCATCTGTGAGCTGATGTGTGTGGTTAGAGTGGATGTGTGAAGGTGTTGCTGTTCTAGGGGTTAAAAGCTTTCGATGATGCGCTTCCGGCCTCCAGCCGAGAGCTGTGGCCACTCAGGGCTGATGGATGCGCCGTTTGTGCTGTTGCCTGACGATTCATAATTAAACATGCAGTCAGATGCCGTGTTTACTCTGCTGTTTGACTGTGGGAGAGAAGCTTTCTGCAGCCTTGTGTGTGTGTGTGTGTGTTCGTCCTTTGACATTTCACATGGGTTTGGTCTGTGTGTGTCAGAACTGTTTGTCATACATTTACAAGTAAAAAAACATTCAGTTTATGTTAGCTTAACTGGTAGAGCATTGCGTTAACACTGCAAAGGTTGTGGGTTTGCTCCCAGGGAAAGGCAAGTCCTAATAAAAGATATGTGTACTATGTGTACCTTGAAATCACTGTTTAATGAATTTGTCTGCTAAATGTAAACGTTAAACGCAAATACTGATAAAAAATGTTTTCCTGAATTCGCTGTAAGTCGCTTTGGTTCAAGTATCTGCCAAATGAATAAAGGTTAAAATGGAGAAGAGTTACTTCATAAAGTCTAGTGTCAATTATAATAGCATGAAAATATGTATTCAGGACAGCAGTTTAGATAAAACAGCCAAGCAGATGCACCTAGACAACAACAGCTGTGTTTCTAAACCTAGTGAGCTGTGACAGACATGAACCTCATGTGAGGCTTTTATTCAAAAGTTAAGCAGCAAATTTAAGCTGTCTGTGAAGAGATGGTTTAAGATGGCCGCCAGATGAGTGGTAAGTACCAGAATGTGTAAATAATATCCAATAAATCCAATAAAATGATGGACCCAACAGTTAATGAAAGTGACATGTTTTGTCAGTTACGGTTGCCCATAACTGAAATGTGACCTCTGTATTTATCCTTCATGAGGAGTGAACACACACACAGTAGAGCACAACTACAACAGGTCAGTTGCTGAGCTTTTATGATGGTTTTGACGGCACTACCTTTGTAGGCTGTGGACAGTAATATGGCTCAGGGAAATGAGTGATGATGTCAGTAGGTGAACATACAGATAAACGTGACCACAGAACTCAGCAGAAATCTGACACGGTTACAGAAACAGTTTTCAGAGGGTTTAAAAAATGAAACAACACACATTTAATAACAAGAACACAAGAGCATAAGAACTCAAACATCAACAAAACAAGGACTAATACAGAGGTACTTAAAATCAGAGGCTGTAAATACACAGAGAAACTGACACAACACAAAACATCAGTAACTGAGACAGTGTGGGAGAAAACTAATGAGAACTAGATAAAGCAAAACAATCAATAAATGATCAGAAACGCATGACAAACAGAAAGTAAACGTGGTAATGTGTATGTCTCAGTTTTTGTGTTGTTGTTTGAGTATTGTGTCATTAGCTACTGTCACACTCTCTTGTTTCACTCTTCTCATGTGTGCTTGTACTTCTACTGAATTTCAATAAAGAGAAGAGTGAACAGTGAGGTATGTGTCTGTGGTGAGTGATGTGCTACAGATGGAAAGATAACCGGTTAATAGTTAACATGTTGTGTTTGTATGTTACTAGTGCCCAAGGACAGGAAGTGAGTGTCTGTAAATGTCAGTGTGTGTTGTTCACACTGCATACAAATCTGATTTGGTTTTCAAATCAGGACTCCAGTGTAGGAATGACTGTTCACACTGTCATCTGAGCCATCATTTGTTGCTATAGTAACGATGTAAGAGTCAGCACAAATCCTGAAGACTTTCTCATAGCACATCATCTCTTCAGCCGACCGCTGGCAGAAGATCTAACATTTCACACATGTTGTTGATTTAGAAGGTTTTTGAGTTCATTCTTACATGCAGTAGCAAATGACGTGTTCTTCAGTGGGAAGCTGTCATGTGATTCAGATAGTATCAGTTTCTTAAGCATTATAAAAGGGAAAAAACGTAAAAGAAAATCATAAATTCATAAAATCATGGTCATCACTGTTATGACAATCCTTCTCATTAAGAGTCTGAACATGTTTTCTACTGTCACTTCATCTCTCTCTCTCTCTCTCTGTGTCTCTCTGCCCCAGTTTTTCTACCTCAATCATTGCTGTCAGGCTGTTTATCTCTGAGAACTGCTGTGTGCAGAAGTGCTTCTCAGCAGTCAGTCTGTTTCAGTGCCTTAATAATTCATTCATTCATTCAAATCACTTTCAGTAGATCTAGAACATCTAGAACATCTTTAATGGAACCATGTTAACTTTTAATATTCTACCTAGTAAATCTTCTGTGATCTTAATGTAGTGAAAGTTGTTTTGTTTTCTGGGATGTTTAACTGAGTAAGACAGGAGGATCAGGAAGAGTTTAAGACTAAAATGTGCTGGAAGGGCTGAATAATCTAGTGAGTTTTACTGTAGCCCTGTTGCTCTTCACTTTACTTTACATACCACCCTGATCTTGTCTGATCTCAGGAGCTAAGCAGGGTCAGGCGTGTGTGTGTGTGTGTGTGTGTGTGTGTGTGTGTGTTCACTCCTCACTGGGTTTAATGCAGATGTCACATTTCAGTTATGGGCAACCGCAACTGACTAATACGTGTCACTTCACATTAACCAGCAAAAACCTCTTCTGATAACAACACATTACATGTATATGATAACAATGAGACACTTTCTTCTAATATAAACGTTATCTACACAATCCACCAGTCAAACTATTTACAAATGTTTTAAACACTGCAAATGTTAATTTTACTAATATATATTTTTTATATATTAGTGTCTAAATATAAATACATATAAATGTTAAATATAATCTACAATATGATTTTATTAAATCATTTTATTTTATTAAGCATAATTTGGTTCTACAGTCAATTATAACTGCAGTAATATGGGAACATTCTGCAAAATGTTGTTTGTGTTCAATGAAGTCATGTTATGTTTAAATCGTGATTATGTTTAAGTGATGTTCACACCAGGCATTTTTAAAGATAACTGTACTGTTATAAGTATATTAGCATCTACACCACAGATGATGAGGTTTATTTTAGACTCACACACTTCATCTACAGTCATGTAGATGCTAGAATATGAGCTGCTGTTCATTTCACAAAGATAGAGAAGATAAAACACGTTTGGTAACATGAAGTCCCTCAGATACGAGAGGAGCTGAGAGAAGACAATCTTTTATTCATATTTTGTCTAATGTTGAATGTTGCCATTTTTCAATGTTCAAACCCTTTAATCCCAATGACAGTGATTCTGTAAAGAGATATGTGTGTGATGTTATCATTGTGGTTATGATGTCAACTCCACTATTCTCCTTCATCTAGACAGATTTTGAAAGTTTTACAGCTTTTATCCTTGAGGTCCCTATTTAAATACTTTGTAAAATTTCTTGCTGTCCCTCAGACTTTCATTGTCTCTGAATGAGCTTGTGTTGTAATGACAGGAGGTGCGTTGAGACCTGAGGAGACCGTGAAGGTCCCGTCGTCCTGAGGTTCATAAAAACTGATCACCAGAACTTAATAGCCTTCCTGTTAGCTTAACTGGTACAGCGTTGCATTAACACCACAAAGGTTGTGGGTTCGATCCCAGGGGAAGGCAAGTGTATGTGTACCTTGAGTTCATTGCAAGTCGCTTTGGAATAAATGCCAAATGAATAAATGTAAATGTAATAGTGGGAGACACAGTGGAATCTGGAAGAACATGGCAGCAAAAATCAAACCAGCGCCAGCGTGACGTGTTATTCATGAGGCTAGTGAGGGTTTCACACAGTGGTGTGGTCAGCAGGAAAAAACATGAACATAAGAGAGAAAAAGATAATTAGACGTGTGTGTTTTTAAAAGGTCAAGAAGAAGCTGTGAGGTTAAATGATGAATGTTTGTACAGCTGAAGTTCATTCACGCTTATTATTTAACAGCCACTGATATGGAGATGTTTGTTCTCCCTCCTCTATGGAGGCTTTATCCTTTGTGTCTGTAATCGATGGTTCCTGCAGACTGACCACAGACCACCACTCCCTCCTCACCTGCTGGAGGCCAGTGAGAGCTACTGCCACGGGCCCATATCATAAGAACAACCTTCACAAAATCTAAAAGGCCATGAAAACAGCATGTCTCTGTAGATTTACATTGAGATTTATATTTGTCACTCAGTTGTGTGTTCACACAGAAAGGACTTTGCAATCAGTAAGTTGTCAGGAAACCACAGGGGTCTGTATGTGCTTCGATGGAGCCCTATAGATTTCAACCAATTTGAGGTCCGTCAGAAACTTGATACAACATTTTATCAGTTTGAAGATGACTGGGCTGATGTAATAAGCTGTTTACATATTTTTACATAGATAAATAGTACTGTTTACATGTTAACTAGTATGTATATAGCATGGTATGCCATTAAGCTCTAACTGGTAACATAGAAGCTGTGGGCATTATAAATCAGTGTTCTTCTAAAATGATCACATGATTGTGACATGTTCTTGTCCTCTGAGTACAAACACTGTCTGATCACCAGCTCTGAGAACAGAGACCTCAGTAGAACCAGGAGGAACTTCAGAAACGGTACATCACGTGAAACACTGCATAAACATAATTTTGTTATTCTTAAGTACTCTGCATGAGCTGGAGTACAGACTGAGCTGGAGTAAACACTGAGCTGTAGTACAGACTGAGCTGGAGTAAACACTGAGATGGAGTACAGACTGAGCTGGAGTAAACACTGAGCTGGAGGACAGACTGAGCCGGAGGACAGACTGAGCTGTAGTACAGACTGAGCTGTAGTAAACACTGATCTGGAGGACAGACTGAGCTGTAGTACAGACTGAGCTGGATTAAACACTGAGCTGTAGTACAGACTGAGCTGGATTAAACACTGAGCTGGAGGACAGACTGAGCTGGAGTACAGACTGAGCTGTAGTACAGACTGAGCTGGAGTAAACACTGAGCTGGAGGACAGACTGAGCTGGAGTACAGACTGAGCTGTAGTACAGACTGAGCTGGAGTAAACACTGAGCTGTAGTACAGACTGAGCTGGAGTAAACACTGAGCTGGAGGACAGACTGAGCTGTAGTACAGACTGAGCTGGAGGACAGACTGAGCTGGAGGACAGACTGAGCTGGAGGACAGACTGAGCTGGAGTACAGACTGAGCTGTAGTAAACACTGAGCTGGAGTACAGACAGAGCTGGAGGACAGACTGAGCTGGAGTACAGACTGAGCTGTAGTACAGACAGAGCTGGAGGACACACTGAGCTGGAGTACAGACTGAGCTGTAGTACAGACAGAGCTGGAGGACAGACTGAGCTGTAGTACAGTACAGAGGAAGAAACTCCAGCAGACAGTGAGAATGAGAATCACAGAAGGTGTGAGATTCTGTCGATTTTAAAATAAACCTCATGATTCTGAAGCAAAACATCATCTGCTGTTTATTCTACTGGCTCACACCTTAATGTGAGAATAATGTGATGTGCAGAGCTATAGTTAAACATCACACCTCTCACATCCCACTCAGAGACAGAGAGAGAGACATACAGAGAGAGACAGAGAGAAAGAGAGACAGAGACACAGCTGCTCTCAAAATACATATAAAGAAAACAGCAGCAGCCACTGACTCTCTCTCTCTCTCTGGATATTTAAATGTCCACATCGTTTTTCACCTCAGATTTAAATGAAAAAAATTGTGTTTTCCATGAAGCCTGAGGTCTGTTTTCAGTTTGCAATTGTTTCATAACCGATCATTTCACAATTAAACATCTTTGTGCCCCACTATCTTTAATATTTATTTCCTGACTGTGTGACGTCACTGTACTGCAGTCATTCATCCATTTCACTGCACTGATTATTTCCCATGATGCCACTCTGTGAAACTGTCTCTCTTCCTGTGAAACATGCAGACAGCAGCTGTGATATACAGCCACTGAGTGTTTGTGTCATTTTGTTATTCCCTCGCTCTTCATTCTTAACCTTATTATTAGTCTTTTTATTACATTTAATTGCAGGTAACATTGCATCCCCTTACCTTTCTATGCCTCTAGAAACACGAGAAAGCATTGATCTGTAACTGGGCTGGGATGATAGTTGTTCTGTGTTTTTGAAATGCACCAATGATTTGGCAAGGATTTGTTATGAGGCTCGTCCTGTGCTTGTGCTGAGGAGTAAAACATACAGGATTCATCTCAGATTCCCATCAGCTTTTATCCGTTGTGTTATAAACAAGTGGTGCTGACAGGATGTGTAAAAATAATCAGCACGGTGTGTGTGTGTGTGTGAGAAAGTGTTAGACAATGTCATTACTTAGCTATGAAATTGTTTAGCATCTATTATGTAGCTAAAAATGTTGCTATCAGTTGTTTCTGTCAGTCTTTGACTGGCAGTGCAGTCTCCCTCATGCACAATTGTTTTTACATTATTTGTGTTTGTATGGCTGTACATACGGAAACCATGTTTACTCATTTTTACTATATGAAATATTCTCATTAGTCAAGTCAAAATTTACCTCACTGTTGTTTCTACCACACAGCAAACAGCTGAATAGATTGTGTGTCTCTGAGATCTGTGTGCCATTTTATATCTGTGTGTTTGGTAAGTACAGATACGGTATAAGTGAGGTAGACAAGACAACACATCAACATGTAAGACAGTCTGAGCTAAAATATACACAAAAGCTACAAGAACTATAAAGTTTTTATAATTGCACTATTGCATAATAGCAGCACATATGTGTTTACATGAGTGCATATCAGCGGCCAGTGTGTCTGTGTGTTCATGTGTGCATTATTTCTCAGTTCACACAGCTGATGAGCTGTGAAACTGATCTAAACCTTCTTTAAGCCTCTTCAGAAATGCATGCAAATATTGTGTTATTTACACTTATATTCACATGATGATTTAGTAGGTTGAAGCAGTTGAAAGCAGTTGAAATGTGTTTATATTTAAGAATAGTGAGAGATATGAAACATATGTTCCATAAAGCTTTTTTATGAAAGTCTGTATATCAGAATGAAGGTATTTTTGTGTTTTTCTTCTGGCAGATATGATGGAACTACTAAACTCTTCAGTACAATCAGATAAACTGTCCTGATACAGTGTGTTTATCAGTGTGTTTGTGTA
>JBAJNP010014783.1:0-10599 GCA_036877545.1 Yasuhikotakia modesta | reverse complement strand
CAGTGTGCAGGGGGGCAACAGTGTTCAGGGGCAGCAGTGGTCTTTTCGTTGCTTTGGGTGAGGCAGTAAATGTTATTTTTGCATGAACAGATTCGTGTTATTCCAAAGGAAATGCTGGTTTAAGAAGAACTTAACAACTGGCAAATGATAAACTGATATGATAAAATTTGTCATTTTAGATAAAAGCATCTGCTAAATAATTAAATGTAAATGTATTCAAGCTGATGATAACTGAAGATTTGACCTCATTGAAACAGGAAACATAGTTCCAAACCCACTCTTCATCTGAAGGAACCTGGTGAACTCACCTCTCAATGTCCGAATGAGTGACACCTGCCAACTGAACCTGCCTCACAGTCAAACATTATTATAACGTTATTATTAGTTTAACAGACTCATTATAACCCATCAACCCATATAACCTATTATAACCCAACAGTGTTGCCGGTGTGTCACTGTGTAGTTGCAGGAATAATGTAGAAATGTTTTTCGTTGCTAATCTGTTTTGGGAGGTTGCTAGATGTTTGCTTTATGTGAGTTAAGTGAATGAATTAATGCTTTTATTGAGGTCTGCAAAAATGTCTCTTTCAGTTATAGTGTCAGTAGTTCTGTGTCTTGTTTTGTCATTCATTCTTCTCTTGTTTTAGAGCACTTTAGAAATATTTGTTCTCTTTTGAAATATTTTCCAGAATCCTCTGTTCATGTACCTACAGGCGTGAGATAAGATTGTTTCTGCTTTTTACATCAACAGCTCCACTTCAGTCTTCAGCCAATCAGAGTATCAGGGACAAATTTCCTCTCTGAAAACGTCAGTTACGGTATTTGTGGAGGCATCTGGAGATCTTCAGGGATGCTGCTGGTTTGGACGTGTTTAAAGATCTACAGGTACTATCTCACAGACAGCCTCACATTTCATACGTCATCAACGTCTGTTTATTCTCTTAAAACCTTCCTGTTGTTTTACTGCGATTCATTACAACACACTCCAAAGACAAACTGAATTGTTTCATTATTTACCCTTCATTAAATTGTGATGCTCTGTCTCTGCCTTTATGTGGTTGTAACTTAGTCTGCAGATTGGATAATGTTCACCAATATTCAAATAGATAGTTTGTCATTGTCATTCTATTAATTGTTGTGTTTCATTGTGGTAGTGAAATGGTTAACATTAGCTAACATTAGTTAACAATAGTTAACATTAGCTAATAACGTTAGTTCTGTAGCTGCATTATCATTAACGTCATTGTTGCATCTTCATTTCTGCTTGATTTGACTGATTTCTTGCATCTTTTCCTGTTTCTGTGGTTCATCAATCATTCTGTCATGTTACTGCAGTCATCAGACAGCAGGGGATGCCAGTCTCCTGCTTTAGACTACATTTGTGTGACATCCCCTCTCTCTCTCTCCCTCTCTCTCTCTCTCTCTCTCTCTCTCTCCACATGCATTGTGTTTGCATGTGGTCTCGTTTCTTGTGAGGATTCTGTGCTACTGAATAAGGGTGATGAGTGGAGTTTCCTCTGCTGTCAGCTTACTGTTCATCCACTGCTACACACACACACACACACACACACACACACACACTCATGAGCATTTCTGATGACTCTACAAACACACAGACGGACTCTGAAACACTTTAGGCATGCAGGACATTCAGCTCAGCGGTGTGTACCTCAAACGCTGCACGAGGGGCCGTTTGAATGACAAAATAAAACAAGTTTAAATGCGTGTGGGTAATTGTGTGTTGGCTTTGAAGTAATTTTAGAGGTAATTTATTAGAGATCATTTCTGCAGTGGTTGGTGCTCAAAGACAAATCCATAACAGTACTTTGTAAAGGAAACTAGTTGTTTACATTTTCTGAAGATAATGAGTGATTGAGAGAGAGATTGTGTGTGTGTGAGAGAGAGAGAGAGGGAGAGATAGATAGAGAGAGATGGGCTCAGGTGAGGTGAGAGTTAGAACTGTTGACAATAAATTGAGCCACAGCAATAGGAAAATCCAAACTGCCGAACTGCCTGCCTTGGTGTTTTTGCGGTTCTGTAGTAACCTGTCGTGGTCAAAATCATGTGGCAATGAATTGTCATCTGTGTTTAAAAAATGAGTTAGGTACTCTGAACATTGATGCACACTAGCACTACTGGGTGATGTGTGAATCCAGTAAATGCTGGAGTGTGTTTTAGTTATTCTTGGCATGTTTTGTTTTTTTTAAACTGCCATGATACCACAAACATTCATTTAATTCATTTAAAATGATCTCAGTTCTGCAGCTGAAATAACGAGGAGTTTCTCATCTTTTATTGCAGCTTGCCACACATAAGTTCAATATAAAATATCAACTAACGACTGATCTCAGGTCAGACAGAGAAAGAAAGATCTTGTTAAAACTCTGTCAAAGCACTAGTGTAGTCAGAATAAAGCACAACAGGTTACAAACAGGTTACAAAACCATTTTTAAGTGTCTATAAAGATCAAAACCACAATTACAATAAAACAAGATAAACTAAAAAATTTCTCACATCCATTTACTTAATGCCCACGTAACACAGACAACATTCAATGAAGTCTGACAGTAACAAATAACACACCTGCAGACCACCAAACGTTCTGTCAGTACAGTAATGAATCCAGTTCAGCAAAATGTGTGTTTATGAGCTGCAGCCCGTATGGCAGTACTGCTCTCCTGTCTTTATAATGATTAATCCATGATAATAGATCAATGCAACTCACTGACATCACAAACACTGCAGATCATGTGTTTTTTAAAGCAATTTGTATTTTGACACAAACACAGATGTATAATGTTGACATGAATCCCAGTGGAAACTTCGTAAAACATTTTAAGCTTGTGTCATGGTTACATTGTTCACACTTATCACTGGGTTAGTCATCCACACTTGTTATTCTGTGCAGCATGCACCGAGATAAAAGACTCACTCCCTCTTACACAGAAAAAAATCTTAAGACTAAAATCTTGAAGTCGAGCTTTTTTGAAGTTTCCTTTAGTTCCTCATCTTCATGAATGCATCAGTGTTTGTGTGTGAGGAGAGTTCCTCATCTTCATGAATGCATCAGTGTTTGTGTGTGAGGAGAGTTCCTCATCTTCATGAATGCATCAGTGTTTGTGTGGTGACTCCTTGGACACTTTTAGTTAGAAAAGGAAATGACTGAATTAAGGGTTAAAGTGAGGCATCTCTTGAACTAAACACTGCTCTCTTAAGAAGACATTGTGGAAGGTCAGTTTGATGGTAGACAGGTTTTGATCTTATGTTTTTGCTTCTGAAGGAGAAACATCTGTGGTGAATAAAACATGAGGACACACAGACTCCTCCTCACACTATGAAGGGTTTAGTAATAAAAAGGGCAAAGTGAAGGAGACACTAGATGTTGCACTACAAGCACCTGACAGAAGAACAAGATTTGCAGGAACGGGGAGAATACACTCACCCTGCAGTGGCAGATTTTATTCAGAAGCTGCTTACAGTAAAAGTGAACATACACTCCAAAATTATATACGTGGCATAAATGTTCACATGACTTCTGCAGCCATACAGATCATAAAGCATGAGTCAGACACACTGCTGATGTACAGCTCTAAAAGTGAATGATGAGAGTTCTGTAGGTCGGTGCTGTAGTCTGATGACATGAGTGATGTTTACCAGGTTCAGCCACAGGCCTGTATGATACTGTGAGTTTGTGAACATGACTGACTTCAGATACAATGTCTAGATAGTAGCAGGTGGTGATTATAATTTAGAGCAAAGCAACGTTTCTATGTTATAACTATTATTACTTTACTACTTGGCTAGTCATGATTATTACTTTGAGAAGACGATGAAATGAACATCTATGAACATCTTAGCAACCACCCTCTACATCCACCATCCTTCATGATATTGGCTCTTTTGTCACTTCATTTTTATGTGATGTGTGACGACTTGTTGCATCTTCACTCATGCGGTCAGAAAGGTTTTTTCTGTATTCTAAGATTTTTCTTAAATATAGGCTTGACTTTCTGATTGTCTCAGTATCACTCGCTTTATTACGGCTGAGGTCAGGTGAGAGATGGGGCAAGAATGTTTCACTAATAAAATGTCTTTCTGTCGGACTGCTGCTGAATGGTTCTAGATCAACCCCTCTAGAATTCCAGGGTTCTCATTACAGTGTTGTATTGACATTTCTGAAACAGTACTGTGAGTTTCTGATATGTTTCAACTTCTGATATGTTTGTGCAGACCTCATTATTGACTCGACTACAGATCTGTTTGTGTTCTGCTTGTGTTTGGATCTATAGGAAATCAGAAGTTCACCTTTACACACCAGAGAAAAGTGCCAATGCTTGTTAACACACCACACACAAAACCAGTGAACATTCATCACCAGCCTGAGGTTGCTGTTGTGTGTGAGTGTGAGTGTGTGTGTTTTCCACATCAGTGAGTAGTACAGTTTTAGTCTCTGTAGGCTGCATGACCCACTTTCTCTCTTACTCTCTCTCTCACTCTTTTTCTCTATTTCTCTGTCTTTGCATCTTCTAAATGACAAATCTCTTTTGAAAAGTCTTTCTGAATGATGTCATCAAACAGGTTTCATTAAACACACACACATGCCTGTGCATTGATTTCAGCACACTAAACGGGAAAAAATTATGACAGGACTTTCTGTCTCAATTGTGAAATGTGAATCTTCCTGTTAAAAACAAGAGGTGACACAAATGGAAGTTTTGTGTCTCTGTTCTCTGCAGTCTGTCCAGATACTTTCACATTATCCAAAATACTGTTTCCCTTCAGCTGTAGAGAACGTGTTGCTCTCTCTCTCTTTTTTTATTTCTCCCTCCCTTGTCTGCTATTGGTCAGTCAAGCACACAGGCCCAAACTCACACCATTGGTTGAGCCCACATTGCTGTGTTAGGTCTCTGTATGGCTGGTTTAATGTTCTACGTGTGATTTGTATGTGTCAGTTTTTCTGTCATTCCCTGTCGTTGAGTGAGGTGTGTTTGTGACAGGCTGTCTCGACTGTCATGAGTGTAATCTGGGCTGAATCTGCTGCCTGTTTTGCTGAGGGTGCCTGAGGGTGATGAATGGATCTGTGAGTTCACCGAAGCGTGTTTGTGATTCTCTTTTTGTAGGTTGGTGGATCGTGACACCAGCTTCTCATGATGACAAATTCATGTGTGCACAATCATGAGAGTTTCAGATGTTTTCCAAGCGTATCTATATTTGATGATCTCTGTGTTAGCAAAGAGAAAAACAAACATTACTGTTGTTTGGGGTTATACAGGTCTTGGTTTAGGTATTTATAAAACAATACAGTTCAATCACTGTGAATTAGTTTGTCAAACCAAACTGAAAAAAAATGTGAGAAAAATTTTTTTTCACATTTTTTCAGAATTTTTTTTTTCTTTAGTGACCACAATCATCCATCCATCCATCTCTCTCTCTCTTTGTCTCTATCTATCGTGTGACACTGAATGCTTTTGAATCGATGAGGCATTTTCCTGATGGCTTTCTCATTGAGTTATTGATCTTTGTTTACACCGATCAAAGGTTGTTAAGGAGACGTGTGTTAACCCAGGGCCGGACGTGTCTCATCACTGAAGCAGCTCAGAGGTTTCCGTCTATAATTTATATTGCTTCCCTGTGTCTTTCAGAGTGATATGAAAATGAGAGAACACAGGGGATGAGTTCTGAATCAATGGAGAGATTCACCATTTCCTGTTTTTATTTGTACACACAGTCTTTTTCTATCTTGATGTTTTGAGAGTGAGAGGGTGCAAGTTCTGTTCTGCTCTCAAAAGAAGCTGCAGGAATCTGGACTTACAGCAGATGATGATGTTCCTCAGACGCACACAGAACATCATCACACATCTTCTGTACAGCTCATGTTCCAGCTCAGACGCATTTCTCTCTCTCTCTGATTCTCAGAAACTGTGTAACATCAGCCAGTCAAAATGAACGGTAGATTTGTTTGTTTTTTCTGGGTAGGATTTGCCCCAGACTGAAGTGTCACTTTGTGTGTTGGTTTTCTCAGGAGTCAGTCATGTAACGCATACAAGCTTTACTGTTTCACTGCTCCTTCCCTGCATTCTGTCATGAGCTTTGAGTGATGAAGGATTAGAGAGCACAGACAGTAACCTGTTACTATGGCAACCGGGTAAGTTCTAATTGCCTAGGTAACAGCCAGAGTAACAGGAGTGAGGGTCCAGCTAAGAGAGCAGCAACTTCACACACTTCATACTTCAGTTTCTTCAACACAAACATATCCACAGGCATCAAAAACATTTATGAGGTTTTCAGCGGTTAAACTCAACTCAACAACTGAATCTAAAAAAACAAAATCTGACCTTCAGAGAGACAGATCAGTTTCACCATCTTTGTTTAAATCTCTGGGTTTCTGGTACCTGTCCACAGGTGTGTGTTCCTGTTTAGTGTGTGTTTTTATCTGTTAGGTGTTTCTGCACACACACAAAAAACTTTGGTGTATAATTTTACACAAATAACATGGGAATAAATAATGCAATAATGTCTAAATAACTGTAACGTAATGTGAAAGAATACAGTTTATTTATTTACAGTAACACCATACTGTAGTGCTTTTGTCCTTTCTGATGCTTGTTAAGTGTCATTTATGAAATGATCTGTTTCTGCTTCAGGATCAGGATTCATCTGCTTCATTCAGGATTGTGCAGGTGAGTCACATTAGTTGTGATACTCTGTCATCATGACCATGATTATAACCTAAACTAATACATTTAAATGAGGTTTTAATGGAGGTTTTACTGACGGCACACGTCTGATGAAGTCAAAACGTTTGTGCTACTTTGTGGATCAGTTGATTTTTTATTTTTAGATTACTTTTGTTTTGAGAGTTCAATAAAAAGAAAGTCCAGTAAAAAGAGGGAATACAGTGATGATAATCTGTGTGTCTGGGTCACAGACCTGACAGAGAAACTCAGCTTCAGGTCTGAGGCTTTCATACAGACAGTAAGATTTAATGTGAAGGTGACCTGGACTTTGTTCAGAATGCAGGTGTGTTCTCTGCTACACTGCAGTACATACTGTACACCACCACAAGATCTCATTACACTGCATGTTTGATTTAATAAGTCACGTTATGACAAATGTAGTCATCAGAGTATTTTGTGTTTAGATAATCTTGTTTCTTTGTGGTTGCTAGGTTGGTGTGGCTTGTTGCTAGGTGTCTTGTTGCTAGGTGTCTTTAAAGAGCATCGCCTATAACTCCTGGAGGCTGAAGTGTGAACAAAGTTGTGTTCTAGAAAATACGTTTCCCAGGAATGTGAGGTTTGTCCCAGAATACTGAGAAACAGTTCATGGGTACAAATATGAAGTGTGAATTTCATTTATGGAATGAAGTTGGTAACACTCAGATAGACGGATGGATGATTGTGATTGGTGACAAGAAATACGTTATGGGTGTTTATTGACTGTAAATCAAGATATAGTATTGCATAAGCCATTTATAATTTTAATACTCTGTGTCGAAAAAATCAGTTGTTTAAAATGTGAACAAAGAGGCTCTTTTTACAATTTCTCACTAAATATATTTGCATGACATACAATTTGCCATCAGTGCAATACATAAGAATGTTGCATAAATACCAAATGTTAAGCTTTCGCTGTAAACAAAAATCAATGACAGTAATTGATATAATTTTTCCTATTTAACACTTTCATATCAGATAAAACAACTTCACAGGAACCCTGAAATGAACTCAGAACGCTTGTATCAGATGTGATTCAGCAATACTGAAACAGTCTTGAATGACGCACATGTGAACATTAATATTTACTCATAGCCACTCAGATTGCTTTTGTATGAACATTTTCAGAAAACTTTGGCAGTTTTTTTAAAAATCAACATCATTAAAAAAAAGATGATTTAGCAAATGTGACGTTGGCTTCACCTGTCACAGCCCATTTTCACAGTGATAATTCAGGAAGGCTTGAAGCCGGTTACAAAACAACAACAAAACGTGAAGAAAACAAATTAAAACATTGTTTATCGTCTCTGCCCAGACCGGCAGAATATGAGGCGTTTTAATCCTTGTCAACAGCTATAAAATTACAAACACTTATTAAGAGATTTGTAGCAGTCATCGCCATTAAAAAATGGTCTCTTTTAAAGTCGATTTAAAATACAAAACGTTGAAAAGGTGAGAATCCCACCAAACTGACTGAACACAAGGGAAAGACGTCACCATGGAAACAAGACCGCCGGTACTGTTGTGAGAGGGAGTGTGGTAACATCAATGGAAAATAACACATGGGATTAAAAAGACAAACAAAAGTGCTACACACTTAAAGAAAGAACGATTTATACCAGACAAAAGAATCAAGCAGATTTCGCCCATACCAGACTTTACCAATAATTCATATGCATTTACATTTAGACTATTGTTTTTTCAACTCAAGTTTGGCACTTTATCTGAACAAATACAATATCTGTTCAAAAAGACTAATTGTCATACAAAACTGTATTTAACGTCTCTTGAACATGTAGAATATAATAATTCATTGAGAGCATTGCCGTAGGTTAACACTTTTCACGTACTTGTCTTTAAAATGAACATTCCAACAGATGTTTTACACACATGCACAAAAACAAACACAACCATTGTTGGGAATTTCTCTCTGACTGTCCATGCGTTTTTCCCAATCCTTCGTTCTACAGCACTTCCTCGGCTGAGCGCGTGTCTGATTTGAGACGCACAAACTCTTTGGCCACTTCGTCATTGGTCCTTTGTGAGAGAATTCTCATGATGGTCAAACCGGTTTCGTCCATTGTAACGTTTCTGACGAGCGGGTAGCTGGAGTTCAGACTGGCTTTCTCTGTCAGTTCTCGGAGCTGTAGGACTGTCAAGCCGATGATCCGGTCCTCTCGAGCGAAGCAGTAATCCTTCACTGAGATGTGCAGCTCATACGCTTCAGGGCCGTGCTCGTTGCTCAGCACGCTGGAGAAAGACGAGAACACTTTTATTAGTTTTAGACCAAAATCAACACTGATTTTCACACAGCAGCGCTCTTAATGTATGAAACAGTTTAGTTAGGAACAGTCAACAATAAACAACACTGCAGCCTTCACAAACTAATATTATAGAGTTTCTTTTCAGTGTAAGCAAATAAAATCATGTTGGCACATCAAATTTCAACACACACAACCGTAAAAGAGTAAAATGAAATAATATTATAGAAGGGTGAAACTGCTTTGAGTTGATGGTCTGTTATTATTTATCTGATTAAAAAGTTTTTTTGAGTCTTTCTGAAGTGACTGGTTGGTGAAAAACAGAAAGTCACTCCATAGAACAACTGAAGAATAAAATGATAGTTTGTATAAATTATATATATGCTATATTTTGCTCATTTATTCAGAAGGCAATACAAACATATTAATACAACACAGTGTTTGTTCTTTTGTTCTTTTTAGCAACTGGAGGCAAATGAAAAATCTGTAAGAAACATCATGTACAGATGACAGCTTCAGGAAATGAAATAATCACAGGAGGAATAACTGATGGAGAGTCTAATATAAGTAAAACATTTTTACACATACAGTATTTACACAGGTTCTGTCATTGACTTACTACTGGAATGTTTCGTTGTATTTTGGAGACCAGTTGTTGTTCTTGGTTTTGGTGCTAAACTTGCGTTTCTTGTCAGTCAGTTGTGGTCCAACAGCGCTGATCTCCACAAACGGCCGGAACATGGCGTTGGTCTGCCAGTTAATATTATTCACACCCACAACTGCAGACAGAAAACATTCATTTAACACTATTACTAGAGACACTATTACTCTACAAGTCTCTTGTAGACCTGCAGTTAACAGAGATGAACGTGTGGAGAAACACTCTGACTGAGAAACTTTCATCCTGGTAATTACAGCAAATGTCTTTCAGAATCCAAACACATTATCAGTGAAGTTACACCAGCTGGTTAAATGACTTTACTGTCTGTGGCCAGAAGAAACAAGTTCATTCCAATCATTTGTGGGATGCAGTTTGTGTAAGAGAGTGTGTGTGTGTCTCTGATTTCTGCCACTGTGGGGACCCCAAATCTCCTCACAAAGATGATGAAGGTCACACACACCTAGTGTGAGTGAGTGAGTGTGTGTAAACGAGTGTGAGTGTGTGTACGCTGTACCTTTCACGCTGACTTTGTGTTCTCCTGTTCCAGGGTGTGAGATCAGATCCACCTGGATGATGACTTCACCGAATGATCCAGATGTTGACTGACCTGGAAACAGTTTTGAGACGTGTGAATATACATACTGACCCAAACGCCACGTCAACATACAATCTTCAGCTCTACATGTGAGACGGTGGAGATGAACACATTTACATGTATTTACATGTGTGACAGAAAAAAAACTAGTACAAATAAAACTAATGCTCTTGCACATAAACACAAATATTCTGCAAAATTCTCAACAACAATACAAATGTAACAATGTTTTACAACAACAATATAAATGTAACAAAGCATTTTATCATAGGGAGGAACTCACACTCACAGATCACACACACACACACACACACAATCACAGATCACGCACACACACTCTCAGATCACACACACACACACACTCACAGA
>JBAJNP010014782.1:0-10600 GCA_036877545.1 Yasuhikotakia modesta | reverse complement strand
TGTAACTATAACATTGCGCTCCTGAAAACTTATGTAACTATAACATTGCACTCCTGAAAACTTACGTAACTATTTAGTTAACTAAAGTAACTAAAAAGTAACTAAATGGTGTTTGCACGATTCATTTAAGTTTTATTCGTGTTTATTGCAATTGACGTGTTATTTTTATTTGTCAACAGGGCCAAAGCACTTATTCCAGACAGATCAAACAAGTGGAAGATGATATTCAATCGCTCCTGAAGAAAATAAATGAACTCACAGGTTCGTCATTACAATACGTCATTGTGCATTTTGAACCTTTACGTAATGATGACATATTGGTGTCATGCTTTGTGTGGTATTAAAGGTATTAAAGAGTCTGATACGGGTCTGGCACCGCCCGCGTTGTGGGACCTGGCGGCGGACAAACAGACCCTGCAGAGCGAACAGCCCCTACAGGTGGCCAGGTGCTGATGACGTCATGCGTATAGACAAAACTCTTAAAGGGACCCAAACATTGAAATTGTCATTTTTCACTCACTTATGTTGCAAGTCCAATTGTTGTTATTTTGTGTAACAGTAACCGATCTGCCTCTTTCGGTTGTTCATAGATGCACCAAGATCATCAACGCCGACTCTGAGGATCCGAAGTACATCATTAATGTAAAACAGTTTGCGAAATTTGTGGTGGACCTGAGCGACCAGGTGGCCCCGACCGACATCGAGGAGGGAATGAGGGTTGGGTGAGGAGAAAATAACGGATCGGCTCGTTGAAGTCACGTTTGAACTTTTGGAGCACCTAGGAATTGTTTCATTATGAACTTGTATCTGTTAACAGTGTGGACAGGAATAAGTATCAGATTCACATTCCGTTGCCACCCAAAATCGATCCCACCGTCACTATGATGCAGGTAAACATCTATGATAATATGGACCATTAATTAACAATAAAGAACGTTTACATGTAATCCTGTATGTAATCAATGGTACATTATATAACTATAAACAATACATAGGTGGAGGAGAAGCCAGATGTGACCTATAGTGATGTTGGAGGATGCAAAGAGCAGATAGAGAAGCTTAGAGAAGTTGTTGAGACTCCATTGCTTCATGTAAGTTGTAGATTTTTCCCTGTTAAAATATATTTACCTGTCGGAGAACCAGTGAGTTACTCTTTCTTGTCTTAATTCCAGCCGGAGCGTTTTGTGAATTTGGGTATTGAGCCTCCGAAGGGCGTGTTGCTGTTCGGACCTCCCGGTACTGGGAAGACCCTGTGTGCCCGTGCCGTGGCTAACCGCACTGATGCCTGCTTCATCCGGGTCATTGGATCCGAGCTGGTTCAAAAATACGTTGGAGAGGTGAGTGTCTTAGACAAGTGTCTTTACAACAGAATAAAATAAAAAATAAAATTGTACAAGTTGCATGTTTTGTGCCCAATCTAGGGTGCCAGAATGGTCCGCGAATTGTTTGAGATGGCGAGAACTAAGAAAGCCTGTCTGATCTTCTTCGATGAAATTGATGCCATTGGAGGTAAATTTCTTAACATAAATTGGACATGCGTGTATTGTGGTCCTGTTGAGGCCCCTGCATCAAGTGCGGCAGTGACCACTGGCTCGGTCCACATTCCAGCCTGTTTTAAACCTTAAAGTCCGAGTGTCACTACAATAACACGCTGTCTTGTAGGCGCCCGGTTTGACGATGGTGCCGGAGGTGACAATGAAGTTCAGAGAACCATGCTGGAGTTGATCAATCAGTTGGACGGTTTTGACCCAAGAGGAAACATTAAAG
Organism: Yasuhikotakia modesta; assembly: GCA_036877545.1. Classification (NCBI taxonomy): domain Eukaryota; kingdom Metazoa; phylum Chordata; class Actinopteri; order Cypriniformes; family Botiidae; genus Yasuhikotakia; species Yasuhikotakia modesta. The sequence continues at coordinate 8,833 of JBAJNP010014782.1, read as the reverse complement.
TCCTGATGGCCACCAACAGACCGGACACACTGGATCCGGCTCTTATGAGACCTGGTCGGCTGGACAGAAAGATTGAATTCAGCCTGCCTGACTTGGAAGTGAGTGTGAATTGAGTATCGCCTTACTATTCATTTATATAATACACGGGTTATAGTCTAATTGTAAGCATGTGCTTTTAACAGGGCCGTACTCACATCTTTAAGATCCACGCTCGCTCCATGAGTGTCGAGAGAGATATTCGTTTCGAACTCCTGGCTCGTCTTTGTCCCAACAGCACCGGTGAGTCCAACCTCCGGTTCCACCGACAAACAAGCAAGTAGTAGTATCGTTACCGACTAGCTGATTCCGTTATCCGTCCAGGTGCCGAGATCCGCAGCGTGTGCACAGAAGCGGGGATGTTCGCCATCAGGGCTCGGCGGAAAATCGCCACCGAGAAAGACTTCCTGGAGGCCGTCAACAAAGTCATCAAATCTTACGCCAAGTTCAGCGCCACGCCTCGCTACATGACTTACAACTAAGTTGTAGCTGTAGTTTACTAGTTTGTTTTCTGTTTGACGTGTGTATCATCAGTTGTATTATCGCTGATCTAATAAACAACATTATTCATATTACATTTCATTGTGCATATTAACAATTTATTGCGTGTTTATGAGTTTATATGTATTGTGATCTTAGATTAACTTATATTGTGCATAATAAAACATATTTGAGGCACTTTTTGAGGAATAAACATTTAATAATTTACGATCAATTTTAGCATTTATTATACAAAAATATCTCAAATCCACAAAAGCATAAAAAGACAATAAAACGCACCACATTATATGCAGCTGGTTTATAAACTTTGGTCCTCATTACGAATAAGATGAAACAACAAGTAACACGAGCCCTTATTTTAACTATAGTCATTCAAACGTGTCCCAGATAGTTGCACCATTAGGACACAGCGAGACACAATTCCGTGAAATGCATCGGAGACGAAAACACCTGAATTTAACTTTCAGGACTGCATTAAACCAGTTGTTTTATAAATCCCTAACTTTTAAAAATGTTACGAAAAGGAAAATATTCAAAGAAACCCGGGAGCCATTGTGATTATCGGAGCATAAGGTGACGTAGGTTAAAAAATATATATAAGAAAGTACATAATTCTTATACTTTGAAAGGCTAAAACAAACAACACAACCAATATCTCTTATGGTGTCTTACCAGAAACCTCAGTTTAAAACAAAACGAAAGCAGCGTTGTGTCAACAGTGCAATTCTCCTTGATAACGTGTAACATGATGAACAGCTTATAAACTGAATACTACAGCCAGTTATTTCATAACCACAGAGACACACGGGTGAATACAGCAAAACTGCAAATGTGATTGTAAAACTCATGATAAACTAGCTGGAATGTGGGAAAAACTTTAGACCAATGCGCTTATATATCAAGTCAAGTGTCTATCTATCGTAATTGCACTTAAAAGGAGCAAAATTGTCAGTAACAAGTTACAAAATGACTTTGAACCCCAACAATTGGTGATATATTCACATTACGTAAAGCGTGTCTGTGTATTTCACACGTCACGGTCTCCTCCTGTCACCATGACGACCAGAAGGTAAAGGTGTAACAGCTCCATCAAACCCAGGTGTTTTGGGTTTGTGCGTTCATTGGCTGTCTGCACAAGTGGGCGGGGCTTTCCGGTTCTGACAGTGTATCACAGCATCATGAATGGTGGGGAAAATGAGGTCCGGTGTCACGGGTTCATTGAAGAACTGTAACGTCCTGAGATCAGACAGCAGAGTTCCTGCAAGAACAAATGAAGTTATAAAATGTTATATTAATTTTAAATATCAGTATATTGTTTTCTATCAGATGTGTGATTGTTGGTTTGGACTCTAGGAGGCGATGTTTACAAGCATTCAACGTAGCCACGTATCTTTCATTATTTAAACCATTCATTTCAACACACATTAATTTATAACCATTTAAACCCATTAAATAAATATCATTTCAAGCTTTTAGCAGATACATGCATTTGCAATATTGAATTTCCCATTCTGTGAGAAGACGCTGAAAATATTGATGACGCTTCTTGCACTTGTGGGTGTGTCCAAAACAACCGTCCAATCAAATGCTCAATACAATGAGGCCGTGAAAGTAACAACATCAGATAGCAAATCAGGCTTGTGACATAAAACGTAAGACTCTTAGCTATTGGCTGCAATATTTCGGAAAAAAACAGCATTAAACTATCATTTAATGGGTTTTCATTCATCTAAATGTAATGATTGCATGAATTATACTCACTGCTGCATCCAGCAAGAATGATTTTCACATTGATCGTTGCATATTCCTTTATTAACTGTGGAAAAAAGAGAACGATTTAAAAACGTATAACAGCAAATGAGTATTTCTAATAAACCTGCAATTTATGGATTACAATTATCTTATCAATAACAATTATATACACAATAATAATGGCAATATTATCTATAATAGAACAAGCTGTTTGTATTAAACAGTGTTCATACATTTGCTTGCACACAGCCAAAGGCACAAAACCGGCCTTCACACAGAAATGAATATGTTGACTGAGATTAAAGGTCTCTTACTGATTTAATGGCTTTGGCCCCTACAGAATCAATGAAGTTAACTGGGGTAAAGTCCAGTATGATGAAGTGAACAGGGGTCAGGCGCTGCGGACAAAATTCGTCGTCCTCCTCGAACTCTACGGGGGCTTTGGTGGTCTGTCCGTTTGTGTACACATCTGCCCCGGCTACCACCTCATGGGTAACGCCCAACTCCATATCCTGTCGTGGCGCCACATAATATTCACATTTACATGTTTATCAGATAACAAACCGCTTATGTTTAAATTCATTATCATTCCTGAGATTCGAACCCGTGTTCTATCAGTCGAGCCACAGCTATTTCAACGGCTAGCGTATCGCTAATTAAAATGCTACGTCATGAGACTTGAGTCATAATTCTGTTAGCTCAACTGGTATAATTCTGTTAGCTTAACTGGTAGAGCATTACGTTAACACTGCAAAGGTTGTGGGTTCGATCCCAGGGGAAGGCAAGTCCTGATAAAAACATGTGTACCTTGAATTCACTGTAAGTCACGTCTGCCAAATGACTAAATGTAAATGTACATAATGTACACAGGACGTTATATCATGTAAAGGTTTACAGAAGTATTATTGTAGTTTATAACCCGATAAAGTTTACCAGTACAGTAACCGCATTTTTCTTTGCTGGAGAGTCGTGGTTTGAGTTCTTCCCCTCAGCGTGTCTTTGGGAATATTTCAACTGGGTTTTCCAGGCAGCGAGAAGTTTCGCCGGATCGACTCCGGTCTGCAGTCACACAAAACAGAAAGACGGGAATAACAAAACGATCATTTTGCGGGTCGGACCTGCTGTTCGTGGGAATATCTGATATGGAGGATATCAAACACAGCCAAAGTACAACAACGTGGAGAAAAGGTCAATATTTGTGCGTAAAACGGAACGTGCGTTTGTGCTCACCTTTGCCTTAAGGGCGCTGACGTACAAGTCACTGTTTGCGAAGTAGATGGAGGCGTTAGACTGAAATATCTTTATCCCTGAGCATTCCTCAGCCTTGAGCAACAGAACAAAACACACAGATAACAGACAAAGATTGTGGGATGGAGGACAACGGATTAAATCAGGTCTAAATAAGATTTCGTCACGCCTGTTTTTACCTCTTCGTACTCGTCCACGTCAAAATACAGCCCTGTGTCTGAGATTTGCCCTAGAATGGCATTTTTTGGGCTAGAATAAAACAAAAATCATTAGACAAATGCATAATATTATGAAATTACCTCACCAATAAGATAAAACAAACTATATGTATCACAATATCATAATTACTTCATAAATACATTAAATGAATCTGTCAAAACCAAAACAAAAATGTTACTTTTTGGGCAGGTTTTAATATTAAACAAGAAATCAACTGAGCTTCTTAAGCACTGAAAACTAACATCTGTTACACTAAACAATATATTAACATTATGTTCTGCTTTGTAACCGAACATAACAACAGGGTTTATTACCACTGCGTCCTATAAATAACTGTCAGCATTGCAAACCCCATGGCCACCAGCAGTCCGTAATCCAACCCCAGCAGAACCGAGGCAACAAATGACACCAGCCAAATCGCCTGAGGAAACACGACAACACCTCACAACGTCTTATAACAACCTTTAATAATAAACTTTATTAGATGTAAAGCTGAAGATATTCCACGAGTCTTCATGCTTATCGGTTGGGTAGAAGCGCTTTTACACTCACCAGTTCAATTTTGCTGGTTTTCCATAAAGCGGGAATGTCTCTCAATTGCCTGAACATTCCCAAGAGGTTGACCATGATAATGGCTGCCAGAACTGTCTGATGAGAGACAAGCAGACAGAAATAAACACACAGTGACCTTTGGGGTCTTGCATTATAAATGCTTATGTGCATTTAAATCCATCCGGACTGTTCTTTGCACTTTTCTACAAATGGCCAAACATGTTGAGCTGTTACTTGTATCAATATTTACATAAAGACGTTTCAATAAGCTTCCCTGTACCGTATATTATTCTGTAGTTTATGTAATAACATTAGAGAGAAACTTGCTGTTTTGAAAACATTCTGTGGTACCTGCTGCGAAAACAAATGTAACGTTTTTTAAGAAGTAACACAATTTCAGCCTTTCACGTGACGCAATGGCAAGAACAGTACATTTAGTACAAGTGGAAATTGTGTAAAACAAACATGACAGTTCAACCATTTTAACTATTTTTACCCAAATTGTTGTCAAAATATATATTTATACACTTACATAATTACTACTTTTACAATACAACAATTAATTTATGCCAAATTTCAGCCTTTATTTTAACCGTTTTACACCAATTTTACCCTCTTTAAATGATTATAATGACAATTTATACAATTATCAAGTGTTCAGACTCTATTGTTTTACCCTATTCATGACAACAACAGTGATAGTACGCAACCCCACCAGATAGTATGCAAGTACGGTGACCAGAGCAATAGTTCAGCTCTGTACTTACTGTAGGCAGTGGTTGAAACACAAACCCAATGGCCACCACCACCAGCAGCACAAGTATTGATGCCAGCAGTCCAGCAATCTATAGACACACGCCATAAACATAATTAAATTCAGTTTCTCTCGGGAAGCAACCTTATCTTATCTGGTCTTATCTTTCTGTTTATACTGCAGTAATGCAGCTACTGTAATGAGGTCATTAGCGGACAAGAAGTCCCTATAAGGAGATGTGTATATTTAGAAGGGCTGTATACGTGCAGTGCGGTGGGTTTTGGGTGCGTGTGACATTTACCTCAGTGTGTCCTCCTGTGCTTTCCTGCACGAGGCTGCGAGACATCGAGGCCGTGACCACGAACGTCTGAAAGAATGAGCTGGCGAAGTTACAGAGTCCCAGAGCGATGAGCTCCTGCGATCACAGTAACACATTAGCGGTGCATAACATTGTGGTTTAAAGCGTGTGGATTTTAAAGGGACAGTACGCTCAAAAATGTGTTCGTTGTTCTAGTTGTGTACGTTTTTTTTATGTTACATAGCTGTTGCTTTTTACGTTTTTCTGAGCTTGACAGCTGGGGTCACTATAAACCGCCATCGTGTGGAATAAAATGCGTGCGGATAAATAACAACACAATTATCATTTTTAGGTTCCTCTGAAATGTTAATATACTTGCTAGGTTCACTGTATAATTTAGTTACAGTGGGTCCAGTAGCTCATTGTAGAATCATTTGTAGCATTAGATGTTCAGTCTTGGTTTGTTTAAGGAAAGATCTGCTCAATTCTTCTCAACTGTGTATTAATGCTCGACATTTCCTCCCTGTTACCTCAGATTCACAGTTCCTGAGTCACTTTGGATAGAAGTGTCTGATAAATGGCTAGTACCTTTTGCTAGCAAGTGGCTAGTAAGATTTAGCCCATTCTAAAAGCCATTACATTTATTTTTGTAGCCTGTGTCTAGTAGTGGAACTTTGTGAACTTTACGTGGGCTTAGAAAACAAACAAAATTGTGCATTATTTATGTTTCTTCACCTGGTTTCCATCCACGCTGTACCCATGCTTGAGAGCAAAGATTTTGGCCAGCGAGATTGAGATCGAAAAACCCACAACTGCTATAGCTATGGCATCTGTGAAGAGGCTGGGCAGGGCCGAGAAATCTGGGACCTTGGGTGGCAACAACCTACAACAGTTTTTAAAACGCAACGTTACGTAAACGTTTTCAGTTCTGTATGTTTAAGTGAAGTCGATCGTTGCTGATCTTACCCAGTAGGAATTTTCCCAACAACTTCCACCCCGTAGTTTTCAGACATGAGCAATCCGTACGAGATCCCGGTGGAGACGATCACCTTCAAAAATCCGGGAACGCATTTAAACACGGAGGTTACGAAATATTACGGGAATATCGTTTGAAAGCTTGAAACTCTCACCACTATGATCTCTCCCGGGATGGGGATGGGAAGTTTCTTTTTGAAGCGTTCGTTGACGTCTTTCACTCCGTACAGGAACACCACACAAACCAGTCCGATGATAAGAGTGACAATATTGGTATTGGGGATGTTTCTGAAGACGGCATCAAGACTCTGCATTCGAATGAAATCGAAAACATAAAAAAACACAAGATTTGTAAAACAAATCTTGACGTTGACGCACATAAGAATCATTTTTAACGTAAAATGTGGGGAAAAAACCCACAATGAAATTTCAAATTTCAGACGCTAGTGAATCAGAATTTTTCTCTTGTGACTGAAAGACGAAGCGCGACTCACGTAGACGACGGAGAGAGGTCCGTTGAAGCGTGCGGTGTGAACTCCCAGCAGGTACTTGAGCTGTGAAACCGAGACGTGGACCGCAGCGGCTGTGGTGAAACCTCGTACCAGAGGCTCGGTCAGATAGATCGCCAGAAAACCGAATCTCAGCAGACCCAGAATAAACTAACATGCACAAAAAAAACTTTATTTAAAAGATCAGACATTTAAAATCTGATGACTTTATGAGACAACGTACCTGAATGGTCCCTACTAGCGTCGTCAGGGCTACAGCAACCTCCACTCTCCTGGCGTCACGGGCCGCGAAATCCACGGTCTGGGATGCGTTGGTTCCGTTGACGGCAAACATGGAGTCCGGAGCCTCCCTGACGGCCACGCCTCCGATCATCAGACTTATTACTGCAAATGTTCCTGCGGGAATACGATGACAAAATTCCCAATATTCCCTTGGAAAATCTTAAGATGGGATCGTACAACTTACTAAAGTTCTTAAAGTGTCGATCTGTGTTATTGTGTAGTTGTGCGTTTTCCCATTAGTCAAGTAATTCACTAAGTTTTACTAAGTTATTGAATTGACTAAGTTTTAGTTAGTTTTTAAGTTAGTTTTACTAAGTTAAAACCAGTAGTCACTAATTCTTTACCATTAAAACATCACAAAACAGTTTTTTTGGGTGTAATCGTGAAATGTTTTGCTTGAAAACTGCATATTCTTGTACTCTTTAAACTAAACGCTTTGATGTTTTTCTTATCAGATAATGACATTTATATTTCATTTAGGCATACGCAAATACAGAGTCCTATTTCCCATGTACGGTTGACAAATTACCTTTCAAAGAAAATGACACTTTTTATGTACACATACATCACACTTAAATCTGTCCTATTGTATCACGAACCTAAACGCTTATTTGTAATCGTGATATGCGAGCGCCGCTGTGTGAAAGACAAACAGGTGCCATAATCACTTCTTTAGGTGGTGTGCAATGCAAACAAACACGTACTGATGTACTTAAGCAAGCGTACACAGAGATCTAAATAGTGTACAGAGCTTTGCGGTGCCTCTCCATTTAGATTAATGGGTCTGTTTGTTGTTGCCGGTACGGCATACGGGCCAAACATGAGTGCTGTTTAAACAGGAGGCTACATGCCTGTGTGCAACAGATCTGCGCTCGACACTTGGACTAGCGCCCAGTCCTGCTGTCCTCTAGCAGCGGAGGCCAAGCAGCAACATTTTGGTTTTGGTAACCTTTCGACTTTTGTAACCTTTGACCTATTCTCGCTGTGGGGGTCTTGCTGAGGTTTCCGAGGGGGTGCAGATTAGCTTAAACAGGAGACAAAAACAACACCGCGGGCTTCTAAACAACCATTAAAGTGTATGAAGATATCTGGCCCACCGCTAATAAAGTTATTTATTAGAAATTCTAAAGTGCAAGAGTTTATTTTCCTGCTTATGCAATACAAAACTGACTCTGGAATACTATCCTACAATACCCTGGATTTCAGGAACAGCAGGGCAGTGGGAAAACAGACTTTTTAGACAGTGCTAGGCCTGAAAAAATGTTGTCTCTGCGCTTGACAGTAACCAAAAACGTCAGTGGGAAATTGAAAAAGTGTTTACACCTAGAAATGTTTTCAAAGTAATAAGATTCAGAGCAACACAGTCAGTTATCTGATCTTACGTTTTTTTTCTTCTGAGATCCTGCCCTCGTTTCGATTGAAAAGATTTGCTAAGTAACCATGACTTAGCATAACTGCACAGACATGTCGTATTTCACCAATAGCTTGACACGTGCGTCAGCGGGCCTCACCTATTGATATATGTCTGGAGGTGCCGAAGAACGTGTATAACAGGACGGGGTAAAAGGATGAATATAGACCAAACACTGGAGGCACGGCTGCTAACATCGCATAAGCCAGACCTGTTGAATGAGACAGAGATATACAGACAAAGATAGAGAGAGAGAGAGAGACAGACACACACACACACACACAGAGAGAGACATA
>JBAJNP010014781.1:0-10601 GCA_036877545.1 Yasuhikotakia modesta | reverse complement strand
CACGCTTCAAAAGAACTCCTGTAGTCAACACACATCACCTGCACACTGGTAAGTGTACTAACATGAGTCCCACCAGTCTCACCCAGAGTTTGGTACCAGGGTTGAAGTGAGGACAGATATAGCCTGAGTTCAATCTATAAAGTTAGAAAAAAAACCTCACCTCTCTCCTATCAGATGTTGTCATTTGAAACAGGAAACAGTTTTCACAGATATTTGGATAATTCAGTATCCGTGCAGCGAGGATACATGTACGGTGGATCATCACTAATGAGAACAGCGTGTGAGAGATTTACACCCTTGAACTCCATCTGCTGAAAGACACAGCCAGAAGATAAGATGGTATGCTTGTTTTTTTTAACCAAACCCCTGAAGAAGCAAAATAAGAGGACCGTGTTAAAGCTGCAATCAGTAACGTTCTTCTTTCTACCAGTAACGTTCTGATTCTTTCTAATCAGTAAATGCGTTCTCGCCGCATGTTAAATGAGCAACAGAACTTCTCACAAGTTCCTAAATACTAAAAATATACCTTGAAATACACCAGACTGAAAGCAGATAATTTTTGAATGACCTGTTTTGAAGTTTAGCTAGCATACAGTATACATTGCGGTGGGTTGGACTGAGGGAATTGTTAACTAGGAATTTCAGAAATCTTAAGATGCCTTCCACCAAACATTCTTAAATCCAATTCCAAACCAGCCATACCATTTAAAATGGCCAAATCGGCCTTCACAGAATCATCTCTTAGGTTCTGAGTTCCCCATCCACACAAACATTAACACAGTAAGTAATGAGAGGAACGGACCACAGGCCAACATAATGGATTACACATACAATATAAACACTATAAAGAATTTAAAGAGCATACGAAACTAAAACAAATTATTATTTTAGAATCATACGGTTACCCTACTTCTCATACTTACAAAAACAACAGACACAAACCAAATAAACCATCTACTGTACATGCTAGGGCACACACACAAACACACACACACACACAAGAAAGTATGAAAATAGCCAGCCTCAAACCAGACAGAATGTTAAATGCAGTGTGTGTGTGCATGTGTGTGTGTGTGTGTGTGTAATGTGGGTCAGAACTCTTGTCTCTAATGAAATCCAGCTTCACACACACACACATACAGTGTCTGATTATAGCATAGCTCCCGTGTACCATGCATATGTGTTAGGAATGTGTTGAGTAAGCGAGTGGAATATATCTGTAACTGTATCAGTGTGTTTCTCTGGATTCTGGAGTTTAAGGGAAGTTCCAGGATTATCCGGGAGTGTGGGTGAGAAATCAGGAGACTCCACAGAAAGCCCCTGAAATCAAATCGTATTCATTAGCAGATCAAGATTCAGAGTGACGTCAGGTCAGGGTGAACCAAACACATTGAAGTCTCATTTACAGCAATTAGCTCTGCTGTGATGTCACATCCTGTGACAGAGTGGAATGTGATTGGTTGGGGAAACCTCACGTGGCAGGAAACATAAATCTTGTGGCATATACTCACAACCCTGTCAGTGCTCTGAATTCCATTCTGTGTGCAGATCTGTGACACAGAATCCAAACTTTCATCTTGGTTTAAAATGTGTTTTACTTATTTACACATGAACGCAGATGAATCAATCTGAGAATAGTCTTACAATCTTCTGTAATCAAGACTCCTCACCTTATAAAGTTGTGAAACTGATGCAAAGTCAGAGTCCAAGTCCAAGTGTGACATCTGGTCATGGAAAACTAATATTCAAGCCTAATGTTCCCTACAAACAATATGTACTGACTGAAAACACAGAAGTCTATAGACTTAAAGGAAAAGCTGACCCACAAACAATAAATATCTCATTGTTTCTTTCCCTTCTTTTGTCGTTCTTAACCTGACGTTATTTCTTTTATTGCAGTCAAAGTGTAACAGGCCTAAATGCAATGTTCCTAAAATTCTGTAAAGAGTATTTCTGCCAAACGTACATAGTCTAAAGAATCCAACATATTGTATTACAGAAATAAAAATTCCTTGGATTAGACAAGCTCAATGTTCCAAACAGGCATTTAGGTGAAATTGTCATGATAAGATTCTGAGTCAAGATAAATTTGTAATAAAAATTAATGCATAAGCTAAAGCACTTTACATATGTTAAAACTGATATTACTGTAAACTCTGGAAATAGATTTGTGTTTGTAAACAAACAGGTCTTGCTGGAAGATCACTGTAGCAATTCTGACTATGTTTTTTTATAGCAATGGTAAAATGGCATGCCAATTAAAACTATAAAACGCACCGTGTTGTGTCTGTCAAACCATAAAACTCTCGTTACCAAGGCAACACAGCACATGTATAAAACTACAAAACAAAATGTATTTATACATTACGACATTTGGATAAAAATTCATGAATACAAATAAATGTCTGATTTATTTTGATTTATTGCTCCAATAGATGTCTAAATTAATGTGCAAGTGTGTCATTAATATTCAGACTTGTCTTTGTAATATGTGCACATGCATGCACCTATAAACTAAAAACCAAGGCAACAGACCTGTGTTTCCCTGGCAACAGTGCACTGAGCCATGAGCACATTCCCAAAACTGAACTCACTTCCTGTTTCTTCACTCACAAACCCAGAGCCACATGCAGCATGTACACACACACACACACACACACTTTAGAGTTAAGAATAAGCATGCCAAACATGCAGCCAGACAAAATTAGACTTTGCAAATAAAACCCACATGTAAGCACTGACATGCACAAACAAATTAATGAAACACAAACTTTTGTTTGAAATGTATCTGGTAACAAATCCATACTCCTCACAATCACATACCCCCCCCAACCCCCCCATACACACTCTCACACACACACACTTTCACACTCTCACACACACTCTCACACACACAGTCAGAAGCTAACTGGTAGGTGTGAGGTGTATTAAATATTAGCGCCTGGTAATATCCTTAATAAATCTTTACACATCTCCCATCCTGCTGTGACAGAGCAAAAAAAAACCCCACAAAAGACTCAAACTGATGATCAAATAGCCACAGGGGGACATATGATTTCCATAAAGCGCCGGAATAAACCCTATTAAACAAACAGTAAATTCTTTTCAGAATTCCTTATCACTCAGAAAACAGGGTCAGGCCGGTACACATTCCTCCGGTTTTAATCAAAACCAGGCATTTGATGTAACAGCCACTGGGTTCAAAAATTACAATTGTAATTAACAAACTATTCCAATAAAATTTCCACAACAGGACCAGTCAGACAGAAACTGGACGTGCATTTTTCCTCCAACTGTGTTTTTTATTACTTGGGTGAGTGTATTGCATGACTTTTTATCTGATGAATCTGCTTTTCAGATTCCCTTACGTGATCATGAATCACAGGTGATCCAATTCTCTCCGTTTGTCTTTCTGAATAAGCTCATAAATGAGCTTGGTTGTAAGGAAAAGCGGCTAAGAGGGGGGGCATGAGGTCTTCCCTCTGTGTGTCTCCCTCATCATACCCTCCAATGTTATTTTAACGTTTATTGCAGCCTCGTTTCTCTCCTCCTTCCATTTCTTGGAAATGAGAATGAAAACTGTACCACACAATAAAAAACCTTCTCAGAAAAACACACATCGCTGGCTTCACAATCACGCCCACGCACTGAATCTGACCAATCGGAACAAGAGTCATTCAAAGCGCCTCCAGATGTCTTCACCGTTTGTGAAGAGGGATGACTGCAAGTCACTGAATCATAGATGTGGGAAAAAACGGGTATAACAATGAGTAAGTGTTTGTGATGTAAGCGGTGTTGATTATCTCTCTTAAAGCTGCAATTCATAACTTTTGCCTCTCTACTGCCATCTCTGTTTGAACCATAAAACTGCAGTTAACTTTACATACTTCTCTTTACAGGTCAACGAAGCCACGGATAATTCTTGGAAAATCCAACTCCAAATTATAAACGATTATAATTATTTATGACTACTATTTAAATGATTTATTATTAAGATTAATGTTGAGACAGCTTTGAGCACTAATATGGTATGTGCTAACTCAACTGTTTTTGTTTATTTTTAAACAAATAAGTTACGAATTGCAGCTTTAAATATAATATGACAATGTTGCCGGGCTTGGGAAGTTTCTTCAATCTCTCACCCAGAACTGACCTCTGACCTTTGTGCTTAAATATCAGGGAAGCATTGATTCGTGCAATTACACACATGCACACATAGAAGGATTATGGAGGGAGCTGGGGGTCTCTGACAAAACTATACATCAACTATATGTAAACTTTGTGGGACGCAACAAGTGTCACTCATACAACAACACACACACAACGCTAAACATCAAGCTACACTAAAATAAATGTAAAAACGTAAAAGATCATTATTCTGCCACAAAGTTGAACTTTCCAAGATTGTGAGGCATTATCATGTTGAACCATTAGCACAAACAACTTGATCTGTGTGTAGACATTTTGCAACACCCAGTTGTGAGGGCCGGATATTTGAAACTATATAAAGTTTCTGACTTGTGAACAGTTTAGATGGTTTAACAGTAAATATAATAGTTAAGAGTAAAAAAAAAAACTCTCATAAATTGGCCAAATCATGGTTAAATTTCAACCTAATAATGCCAACAGGTTGGTGTCAGGGTTAAGTTAGTGATGGGGCTAAGATTATTGCCAGCTTGGCATGAAAACAATGGCAGTCTATGGGGACTTATTAACAGCAAAAGCTGTGATGTACTTCGTTTTCATGTGCTGTAGAAAACAATGATCCTTCTGCCATACGAAGAAAAGCTGCGTAGTCAACAAATAAGATGAACTTCTAGGAAACATCGTTGCAACGTTTCAGATGTGCTATTTTTCCAACAAAGCTGTTTATGTGCATGAAAACAACACGGCAGCTTCTTCCCAAAAGTATTTTTCAAGAAAAGTTAACCTACCCAGTAACATGGTTTCTAGTTTCTTGCGGTCGACTCGAAACCTCTCCTCGGTCCAGTCTGGGTCAGGCGGGGAGATGTGGCCACCGTGGCCGCTCGAATCGTCCTCAGACACGGCAGACGGTGAATCGTCGCTTCGCTCGCTGCTGGAGCCGTGATCGGAGTGGTTCATGAAACTCAGCTGGTCAGCCATTGTACCTCAGCGGGTTCCCAAACTTACTTAACGAATTTTATATGTGCAAATCCTAATGTCAACATTAGGAGAGAAACATTTCGGTCGTAAGGCAAGTTTTCCCTATCCTTTCTTTGAAGTCCCCCAAAGCCCCTATGGTCAATAACTGCCCCTAAATTCCTCTCCCCTCCACTTTTCCTCTGGCTCCAGGACTTCAACACACTATATAGTTGGAGGAGATGGATGGATGGATGTGAGCCCGTGGGAGCATTCACGTGTCGGGATCACCGCCCACTCTCCTCCCAAACTTTCCCAACATACAATTTGCGCGCCTCCTGTTTTCCCGGGAAGCGAGCAAAACGAGTCCTACTAAATTAGACGTCACGCATCTGAGCGTCTGTATTTGTGGATGGCTTATTGAAAAAACACAAGCTTCACAAAACACATAAGTGCATAAGAGTGTTACTGTCGATTTCACTCAAAAAGTTTGAATTTCACAACTACGGAACCGCTTAAGTGCCAAAATGTCTGTATTCGTGCTGTTAATATAAAGGATGTGACTAAGTGTCGCCATCTTGCGGCCAATATCTGCAACAGCACATCGTTTTCTCAGCATGCAGAAGATAATATATATAAAAATGACCCATATGGTTCCGAAGACATTTTAAAATATGATTGGATGGACATTTTTTATCCCAGGAGGCCAAGGGAACAGAGAAGCCTCCAGATTTATTAATACATATATTTATGAAATGTCTTTTAAGAAACACTAAAGAAACACTAAATGTTTTTTCTTGTGGTTAAACACAAGCAAATTATTTCACACCTCTTGAAAACAAATGGGTCACGTGACAATGCTATAAAAATGACAATGCAAACTTTTGGCAGATGTAATGCAATACACACACCACACATATCCCCCAATAAACAAAACATGTGGAATATTTTTATAACATCTTTTAATGGAAAAACAATAAAAATGATTCAGTATTGTTTTTTATTTCTATACAATAAAATTACTAAAAAAGTAACTAATTCATTGGAAAATAAAACAACATTTTTGTTAACCGTCAGGTAGCTTCCGTTCTGCCTTTGTGAACAGGAACAAGTGACTTGGCTTCCTGAACAATGGTTTTAAATTGTGTGTGTGTGTGTGTTTGTGTGTGTGTGTGTGTGTGTTTCTTCTGTCGGTAAACGTCTTCAGTCTCTGTTCAGGTGTGTTGCAGGAGTTGTGCAGTAAGAGTGTCCATGTGCAACCATTTCAACATCTTTCCATCCAGTTACATTGCATACTTCTGAGTCCATTCTCTTGCCAGTCTGTTATACCTGAAATGCACAAGAACATTCATCCATTCTGTGTCAACTGTAATGCTAACAAAGTAAAAGTAAGAGACAGTGCTTTATGTAAGCCACACAGACACAAACAGAGACACACACGACTTACTTATCTTTGTCTGATTTGTAGATGTGTGCTATATCTGGAACTAACGGGTCGTCTGGATTGGGGTCACAGAGAAGTGAGCATATGGATAATAAAACTGAAAGGCAACATCAGAGAACAGTAGAAGAGTCATAAGTACTTTCATTTATTACAAAAAACTTTTTAGCAACACTCAATTCTTTTATTTTAGTTTCCATATTACTGATGTGCATATTGAACTCTGATCACACTGCACAAAAATCTGATTTGCTTTTCAAATCCAGTCTTCAGGTCTAATCGGCCACATTGTCATTTTGCAAAGGGATGAAATCTGATCTGTGAGCTCAACGTGACCAACAGCCAATGTGTCGGCATCATGTGTCAGCACCAGCATAATGCCAAGACGCTGTTTGAGGGTGTGAGTGAAGGAAGTGTGGACGAAAAATTGTCATTACATCCTGACTTCGAGCTAAATGATGTGTGTGTGTGTGTGTAAACGACCTCTAACCTTTGGATACAGTGAGGGCAGGTGACCACTGGGAGCGCAGAATATCCAAACAGATGCTTCCATTACTGTTGATATTTGGGTGGTAGATTTTTGTTGTGAAGGCAACCTGTCAAAGCAACAGTGACATGAATCGTTCACACATCATCGTTTGACATCATCTGGAACTGGTGTGAACAGATCCACTCACCTTTGGTGGTTTAAACGGATAATCTGTCGGGAAATGGATTGTGAGGAAGAAAACTCCTCCCTGATATGGACTATCACCCTGCAGGACCGAATCAAAGCATCTTGTTTATTTAGTCATAACACTAATTTTAGGAAACAAGCTGGAATTGCTCACGCATACTTACTGGGCCCATTATTGTTGCCTGCCAGTGAAATACTGAAAGGCAAACACAATGCAGTCAAAAGACCTGTATTTCAGGACACTAATGGCCATTATGTCAAAGTACACAGTAAATATGCACTCACAGTCCTCTCCAAGCGGCCCAGCTGAGCATTGCGAGGGTGGGTCCCGTTGCAAGTCCTGTAGCTCCTACACACATCAATCATATATAACTTTCTAAGCTTAAAATAGATATCCCATATAATGAACAACGTAAATTATTAAGATACATCCGAATAAGACACCATAACAATATGTCCACGAGAATCAAAATAGAGGGATACATAACAAATATCTAGTTATCATTTAAAAGTAAGAATAAGTCCTACATGATTTAACTCACTGTACTTACTGTCTAAATAAGATTTGTCTTATCGCAGGTTATGCAGCGATATTTACATCGACACACTTGTATACTTATGGTAATAATGATAAAAATACTGTAAAGGTAATACTACGTTGTAGTCTTTAGTTTTTGATATGACTGAGTCCGCTTTGTTCTCGACATCAGCCTCTTTTCAGCTGGCCGAAAAACATACAATCTTACAGCTTTCACACTTCACACAGTAATCCGGGTTGACAGATTACTACACATGTCACGTATATACAATTATATATACAAGTATATGTCACAATATACTTTACAGACATGTATTATGTTTTAAAACGCATCTTTTACCTTCTGGATGCGTTTCAAAGCCATCAGACCTCCGCTTCTCTTCGCCGCCTGATGATGTGAAGGCAGCAGCAATGACACTGCGGACACGCAGAGGGCTTCAAAATAAAAGTCCCTATAGCCGTCGTGGATTTGTGTGGCTCAGCAGATGAAATGCAATATATTTAGTTGGAGTGTATTAAGTTTATTAAACGGGTAAAACAAAAGGAAATTTTGTGCTTGTTTGCAAATAAGTGGATTAAAAATTAACCTTGTCTAAACTAATGGGAGCGGCACCTTTACATGTTGCCGTGGAAACGCCATGTGCTCATGACCCCTACAGAAAACTTGTATAAAGTTGAAGGTAGGCCTGTTTCATTTACTTTTACTGAAGAGTTTTTCATTTTATTCTGGTATTTAATTTTACTTTACAGTCATTTATTTCATTTTACAGTAGAGTTCAACTTTGTGAGTATTTGTGAGACTGTAAAATGAAGGAGTTCAAAACATGATTAAATCTGTAAACCTGCAAATGTGCAAATGAAAGGATTTTGAAAATTACAAAAGAAATGAGTTAATATAGTATAAGGTCTATATAATATAGACCCATAAAAAATGCAGAAGCATTTTTCAAATCAAATTCATGTCTGTTTAGTGGACGGGTGGCGAGGGATTATTGTCATTTATTTTTGGTGAAGGTTGCAGATGTTCTGTGTGCTAAGCGCAAATTAGAGCTAATCCCAATAAACAACATATCAGACAGAATTACAGCCTATATCCTGTGCTGTGGCATGTGAGTCATGTTTACTTGCAAAAAATAATCAGCTTGTTTTAACGTGTTTTGCTTTGGTTTTGTGTCACATACATCTATATATAGGGCACCTATATAAGTACATGTTATAGATACTGTGTCACCCAATCACTCACAAACACAGAATAACCGTATAGAGGTTTGGTGTATTTGTTTAATTGAGCATAAACGCTGCAGGGCAACATTTGTAGTTGCTGGAACACAGTTTTGTTTCAAATCCACACTGATAATTTTGCCATTACTAGAGTCTGTGCCGTAGCAATGCAGTAAAATGTCAAATGGTCTTGCATCATACAGCCTTGTCAACTTCGTTAGGAAACCAAATCAGCTTTGTTCCGATATGTGAATCCAGAGTCCTTGCCAAAGCACTGCTGTGTGCCAAGTGTACATCTGTATGTTTGGAGCTTTCTGCACTGCTAAGCTACTTACAAATTAGCAGGGCACATCATGTTTTCTGTTTATCATTATCATAAACAATCAGCCAGCTTTGGCCTCCGCCAATCGCTTCAGCATTCATTCTGTCGTACACACAGATGCTTCAGACGGTACACAAACATGGCTAATTTTTACCGTGGTGCTTGGCACGAGACATCTAAAATCTCCTACTAAGCTCATCTAGCTGGAACAGATGTTGGAATATTTTTTTGGCTTTGTTTTATGAGTTTTGGAATGTAATCTGTGTTTTTCTATAGAAGGCAGATATTATAAGTTGTTATGTTGCGCATAAGATAATACACAGTAAGGTTGCGTTTAGATTTAAAAATGCACTGCATTCAAAATTAAAAAATGTTTTAATATTATTTTTGAACCAAGCAATAACGTTAGTACCATGTCTAGAAAACTGAACGTTTTGAACATTCAAAACCTTTTACATTCGAATAAGCCTTTTACATTCAAAACCTTTTACATCTTTTACCTTTTTGCAGGAAAATAAAATAATCACATCTAAAATCACATTGTGCACCATTGATTGACGTCAAGGGTCGGGCCTTTAGTGTCCTTGCTAAAGCGTGACTAACCACCATGCTGGCTTGGTTGCTGGTTCGAATCTGGCTTGGATGTGAACACCTCCAGATGTTTACATAACTGTTCTTTCATATCCCCTAAAATCAGGTTATTTAATTTTGTTTTGCATTAATGGGCATTTACAACAATAGGCAGGATTACAGTCTTCCCTAAATCTGTGCATTATAGTTTAAAATGGACCCATCATCTATAATTGTTATTTTGTTACGGGCAGTTGGAACACAAAGATGATTGATAATATTTTAATAAATTTAATTCCCAGATTCTGAGCTCTTCTCAGGCTGAAGTGTTTTTAATCCTTGTTTTCAAGCCCCTCTCTTCTGCTAATCTGTTTTTCTCTTTTTAAACCTCTAACAAAACAATTACTTTATTGAGATTACCTTTAAAACAATAAAGAATGTCATTGTTTATATGTCCACTACCAGATGACATTATTTTAGTTTACAGAATAACATTTTAAATATTTTTCCCTTATAATTTACATATGAGCTTTATAATAAAGAAATTCAAATTAAATACAACATTTTGTTTTTATTTAAATTGGACTATATTGGACTGTTTATTTTAAATAGGTCATGTTGTGTTGTATACGACTGATTTCATATATTGAAGATGATTATGGGTTTAAAGCTAATCCTTTATATTTTAAAGTGATTTTTTAAAATGTGATTTTCAAACCTGTAACTCAATTTA
>JBAJNP010014780.1:0-10601 GCA_036877545.1 Yasuhikotakia modesta | reverse complement strand
CACATATAACACATATAACAATTTCTACAAGGCCTTTAAACACGAGAAACCAGAAGTTACAACATGCGTCCCACAATCACTTTCTCACACACATTCCTATATACACCAATGAGTGAGATATTAACACACACTCCAGCTCTTTTTGATTCACACAAACGCAAAGCCTCACAAATAAACACACATACGTATAAAAAGTGCAGGAGATTTGGACCAGTAGTGAACTGCTGGTTCGGTTCGGGACTCACCGCTCTGTTCTCCCAGAAACACCAGCTTGAATTTGCGGAGCGGATTTCCGAAATCTCCTGCACCAGACATGCTGCCGGTTCTGATGGCCCAAATGAGGATGTAAATATGTTGCTATAGCTGAAATAAAAATGCTCTGACCAGGAAAATAAAAATATATATCCCGTTGTCTCTAATTCGGCTCGGTTCGAGAGTCTCAAACAGCCTCCCGTTCAGGCCCAGTCCTTTCCTGCAACCTAACTTGATCAGTGAGTGACAGCTGCGTTCAGCCTATAGGGTTACTGTGATTAAAATACAGCAAGTATTTACACAGTAAAGGCTTGTCACGTTATTTACATAACATTGGATTAACGTTTACATAGTAGTAGATAATTAATTAGACCACGTTGCAAGTGTCCATCTATTTCCATACATAATCTTATAATGTATACTGTTGAAAGTAAATGTTGTATTTGTGATGGCTTCCTTATATGTATTCTGTGCGGTCTTGCTCAGCTGAATCATTCCCAGCAATCTTTGAAATGTGAAATATTTGTCTTCTTAAATTTTTTTGGTGACGGATATGTAAGTTTATAATTTTGTCTATATTTTGGCAGAAGGGGGACGAGTATCATGTTAGATTGAGCTCTTCAAACGCCACGTCACGTTCAATCACGTCACTGCCCTGCATCATCACGTTCTGTCGACCCTTGAACGTGATGATGTGATTATAACATTTCTTCATTTTAAAACTGGCTGTTATCAGTTGTAGTCGCAACCTTATTTTTAATTCATTTCGATATATGTTCACATTTGTTTATTGGTAATTTATTGATTCACGTTAATAATTTTCATATTTTGCTTATTTATTTGTCTGAGTGAAATCTGAAACTGAAAAGCAAAGCTATCTGTGTTTAACTACATTATCTATGACAGATAACAAGACATCATTCTCAAGCTTGATTATAAAAAGATTATAGCATTTCTTTTCCAACAGGTGGCACTAGTCACACAAAATTGAAAAATTCCTGGGTTTTGTGAAGAAAACTCAAGCCAACTTTAAATGTCTTGATTGTTTTGTTTATTTCCAGCACACAGAGGCAAATTATAAGTCACAATTCAAAGCAAGATCTGAGCTTGAGGGATTTATTGGAAAAATTAAGAATTAATAATAAATGTAACTTTAAATAAAGTTATATAATCATGTTTGTTTATTTTATATGTGCTGAAATTAATAAACCTGTGAAGCAACATAAATCAAAGAGCTGATTTGCTAATGACCTACATTAATTGTTTAATGAAGAACTCCATTACCCAGAAATCCTGTCTACGTGTCCATAACAACCAGCCGTCGTCAACACAACAGTAAACCATCTTCACAGGTGTAAGTTCATATTTCACTGTCGTTTTTTGGAGGGCTGCGTTTGGGAAAAAGTTAAGAAGTTAAAAAGTTAGATTTAAGGGTCGTTAAACAGTTCAGAGATGGGAAGAGACTATTACGCTGTGTTGGAAATAAACCGCAACGCCACCGATTCGGACATTAAAACGGCGTAAGTTCTGTTTGACGTGCTAGTTATAAAAAATTAAATAGGCAGATATTGAGTTTCCAGCTTTTAAACGGATTGACAGAAACGTCTGTTTATCCCGGTATCAGGTACCGGCGGCTGGCGCTGAAGCATCACCCGCGCAGCAGCGGCCACGCGCGCGCCGCCGAGCGCTTCGCTCTGCTCGCGGAGGCGTTTGATGTCCTGAGTGACCGTGAGTCAATATATCATGTATTTGTGATACCAGAGCACAGCTTTAACCACACAGTTTTCACCCTGCTTTAAAATATATATTATTAGTGTTCTATATAATAATATTGGATGTTTTTCAACCTCTGCAGCCCGTAAAAAGGCCACATATGATAAGTTTGGAGAGGAGGGTTTAAAGGGCGGGATACCATCTGAACTGGGGGCTAACGGTGCCTGGTCTTCAGGATACAACTACCATGGGAATGCAGATGAAACATTCAGGCAGTTTTTTGGAGGAGACAATCCATTTGCAGGTGAATTTTGCACAAGACTAGAATCAATATTTTGATGGTTTTTCAAATTCAAAGTGTGATACAATCATAATGTTATTGTTTTAAAACACTTTAAATGATTTATTGTTATACATCGACTACCTTCACAGATTTCTTTACCAAAGATGGCAGTGAGGTAAACACAGCTTTCAACAGCCTGCGTGGACAAAAGGAAAAAATACAGGATCCACCAATAGAGCGAGACCTTCACTTATCCCTGGAGGATCTTTATTATGGATGCACTAAAAAAATCAAGATATCTCGCCGGGTAAGTTCTGTAATAAACTCATATGAACTTAAGTTGAGGATTAATTTCAGCACAGAAACGTGTTTGTTTCAGGTGATGAATGAAGACGGACACACATCCAGCATCAGGGACAAAATTTTATCCTTTAATGTAAAAACAGGATGGAGTGAAGGGACGCGCATCACATTTCCGAAAGAAGGAGACCAGGCAAGACTGAACACTTTGTTGAATGGCTGTGTTATTGTGTGTTTTGGGTCTTGTATTGATATGATCACTGGTGTTGACATCTTTTGTTTCTCCACAGGGACCAAACAACATCCCAGCAGATATTATTTTCGTGATACGACAAAAGCATCATCCACGCTTTGTTCGTCAGAATGATGACTTATACTACACAGCACACATCTCTCTTGAAAAAGTGAGACACCTTTTTAGACCATTAAAATGATCTGAAATTTTTTTTAGCTGTTACATGAACTAGTATTTATAACCAAGTGTTCTTTACATTGACATAATGGTATAGCTATATAATGTTTGAATATATAATGGCCATTTAATAAATTAATTATTGGTGAATGAATTTATATATATATTTATATATACACACACATACACATACAGTATATCACTATATTCCATCTCTATAGGCTTTGACTGGTTTCTCAGTAGAAGTTGAGACACTAGATGGCAGACTTCTTACCATCCCCATTAACAACATCGTTCAGTGAGTAAACCAACTTTCTATTACCGTCAAATGCAAGTCATAAGGTCTACAGGCCTATAGGCCAATCCAAGAGTGGTTTAATGAACATGAAGATCTAGTACAGCACTGATAGAGATGTAATGGTAAATATGGTCTGGGTAAACCAGTTCATTTTCTGTCACAGCCCTCAATACACCAAGATTGTTCCAGGGGAGGGGATGCCTGTTACCAACAGCCCATCAAGGAAAGGAGACCTGATAATTCAATTTGTTACTCATTTCCCAGAGAAGCTCTCAGCTGAAAAGAAACGGCTTATAAAACAAGCTCTCAAAAATAATGAGTAATTTAAGCCCATTAAAGTCTTCAGTATTTCTATAAAAGATTAAATGCATGAATAACAGTGACACTGGTGTTTAATAACAGACTGCATTTTATTGACACACAAGTCCTACATAAAAGCCTAGTAAAAATTAAGACAAGTAAACAAATAAAAAGCTAAGACACTACAGCAAAGCTCAACTAGTCGAATCCACTGGCTAAACGGTGACCCAGTTTTGGCGAGCTGCCATCATGGCCCGCTTTAGCTGTTCATAGGTGACAAACATGACCACATTCCAGGAGCCGAGCCTCAGAAACGACGGCATGAACCTGAAAGAAAACACATGTTAATCTCTCACACGCAGTGTCAACGATTATGGACCAGACTGGAGCACAAGTCTCACCCCTTGTAAAAAGCCTTTGGTCCTTCTTTAGTCAGCATGGTTACAGCACAGTTAAAGGCGCTGCTGTACTGTCCTTGGGCGGAGTTCATGTATCTTGTCTTCACTACATCAACGGGAGAAGCGATTACGGTGGTGCAGAAACCGGCGCCGAAAGCAGATGTGAAGTGACAGGGAAGATCATCTGTAGAAGAGACGTTGTAAACCGTTTGACCACATAATCAGCAGACATCAAGTCTGTAGTGTTTCCAACAACCTTGTCTTACCAGTCATCAGTGATGATCTAAGAAGTGCATCTTTGATGAGGTCATAGGTCACCAGCTCTGTGCAGTTGACAATAGCATTCCTGGTGATGTTTGGGCCGGTTCCTTAAGTAGTAAGACAAAAACATTAGAACTAAATATTTACCCTGCAGTGAGAAACAGTAGCTTCTCACAGCTCCACCCACCTTTCCACAGTCCACGCAACCCCTCTTGCTTTGCAATGGTCCGATATGCATCCATAGTACCACTGTAACGTTTATTGGTCCCTGAGCTGATCTGAGCCTGGAATCGGACCTTCACCACATCAGTGGGTTGGGCTACAGCAACCGCCATAGCTCCAGTTGTACAGCCTGCCATCAGACGACTGCCAATCCCTACATCTGATGAGTCATCGTATGAGTCAATGAGAACCAAATAATAATGCTTGACTTATGAGGTGCGCAGTTGTGAACTTACGATCAGAACCTTTGGTGTAGAACTGCTTGACAGAATCATAGAGGCCAATGCGCACAGACGCAAAGCTCATCTGACGCTGCAGTCCCGCAACCAATCCGTTGTAGAGACTGCGTGGCCCCTCCACACGAACCATGGTGCTGATCGTGCCGAACACGCCACGATACTTCATCTGACCATGACCAGAGTCGGCAGGACCTTTGACTTCACCCTGAATCTGTACAGAACAAAACAGGGGATAGGAGAAACTTTACAGAAACGAGGCATCTCCAGCTTAAGAGTCCACAAGGATCCGAAGTCTGCAAGGAGAATCACCAAGGCCTGGACCTGCTTTTGTGGCTAGCGTGGAGAAAAATAGATAAAGCTGACATCAGTATGTGTGTGACTATAATACTATCCACCTAGAAATTAAAACTTGGAAGTTTCTGGAAGTTGGGTCAAACGCATCAGTTTGACGTCTTCAGAACAAACAGTTGGCTCAGCTGTCAGTCGCTCAAACCATCATGTAATGAAGCTCACCTGAAGCCTAACTTTTGCCGTGTCTAGTGGAAACGTGAAGAGGTCGGCAATGCAGGCCGCAGTTCCTGCACCGATAAACTTCACAGTGGCTGTAGGAGGAACGTCACCAGCTCGGAATCCAACCATGTTTAGTCGCAACCAAAATTACAAGAATGTGAAGACGAAGGGAAATGTGGCGAGAATTCAATGAAGTAAACAAGATAGGTGAACTCCACCCAACCTAAACTGGATAGGAAAAAAATTACAACTTTACTACGAAGACAATATATACTTTTTATTGTTTAGAAAAAAGACATGCACACAGTAAGAAGTTTTACTAAAACAATGAAAAGATAAAATGGGTTTATTATAGTTGAATTATACGTTTTAAAATAATTGCAAACCACATTTAGTTAACTGTTCTATGGGGTTTAAACCACGAACAGCTGTACTTATGTAAACGCAAGACAGTTTATCGGCACATATCGTGAGAATTAAGCGGAACATCATGTTCTCAAACGCTAACGCGGTGGTGACGTCACGTGTAGTTACACATCCGCCTGAGGTTGTTTGTCTGCCGCACAAAAGAACCGAGTGCGGATGTACGAGACCAACACACTTTAACACTTTAAAACAGCTAGAAAACGTTTAACCAAACTTACATCATTGAAGGGTTCAGAGGAAATGATTATATATACTAACCGATTTGGATAAACACTTCACTTAGAAAACAACGACTGGTCAAGATTCTCTGAAAGCATCTCTCTGGTTGAAATGACTTTCAACTTGAATTTCGTTGTTGTCTTTTTCCATAGAGAAACGAACAGAAGACGTACAAATAAAAAACATACTCCGAATCCTGTAAGACAAAAACACTCATATTAACCAATTGCTCCGTAAATATAAATAACATACAACGACGCGAAAACATCACCTAGTAGTATTTAAAGTTAAACTTACCCTAAACGAT
This sequence comes from Yasuhikotakia modesta, assembly GCA_036877545.1. NCBI lineage: Eukaryota > Metazoa > Chordata > Actinopteri > Cypriniformes > Botiidae > Yasuhikotakia > Yasuhikotakia modesta. Next base: position 4,461 of record JBAJNP010014780.1, on the reverse strand, counting down.
AAAACGGATAAAACCTCTATAAATAAAAACGTTTACGTGGGGAAAATCCTTTCCGGTAAGTGCCGGTAAAACTCACAAGTGTGTTTGTGTCTGTACCGCAGCTGCACTTTTAAACGCCCGAGCGCGTCACGTGACACGTGACTTTCCGGAGTTTACCGACTTACCCAGTTTCACAAAGTTAAAAACAAAGTTTGTCGTGCTGTGTGTTTGCGATTTATATGAATAAATCACCGATAAATGTTAGACTGATAGCATCAGCAAAAGAGAAGTTTTTATACAGCGCAGTTGTTTTAGTTGATGACGTTTCCCAAAAGTTCACCAAATGTTATTTTTAAAAACACCAGCCATCAATTTTATTTATTATAAAGTTCGTCTGTTTATAAATATATTAGAATGAAGCGCTGAGTCATTGTGAATCGTGAAGCCGGTGCACATATGTTTCTAATATAACACGATTCCTCGTTTAACACAAGATGCTTCCATACATGCTTGTGTAAATCCACTGATTCAACAATGTGAGCATCCAGACAAAATATAATGGGACAGACAGGTGTGAGTAAAACTGATTCTGTTCAATATGAAGGCTGTTTATGTCAATATTATGAAATGCATTATGGGGCATATAAAGAGGCATCAAATCATGTACAATGAGCAATGACAATAACCAGGTTAATGGTTTAACAGGTTTTACAGTTATACATTTAACATATATCTACATGCAGCTGCACATTCACAAATCCAAGGGTGTTGCAGTTTAAATTTCACAGGTTTGTGGTAAAGGGGAAAAATAAGGTTAAGACTGTGTTCACCTGAGACATGTGCACAAGCCACATGGTGACACGTGGTTCATTGACAGCACACTGCTGCTCATTATTGTGTGTTTATAACATTAAGTGACTCAGGTCAGTACTTGCAGTAAGAACATAACATTTTTATGTTATATATCATCTATCAAAAACAAAGTTCTTGGTGGAGAATTTAATCAAGCAAGCATGTTAATACAGCATCTAAAACAATCCCAACATGTTTTTGTTACTTAATGAAAATTTTAAGGAAATGTTCCTATAACCTGAAATTGTTAGCTGGGAATTATCCACGCCATCATTTCATCTGTCTTCCTGAAACATGAGGATGTTATTTATCTTTCACACTTGTATCTTGACAAATGCAAATTTGCATTGGTCTCCTACAGCTAATTCAACACATTCCTTCCCTACTTCCTACTAGCTGCAACTCACAACACTGTTTTAAAGAAGATGTGTGTGCGTGTTGTTCCTTTGTTATGGCAGTGCAAAGCTACTTGCATTTGTAAGTAAAAAGCATTTTCCCCCAGGGATGATTGAATTACCACTGGGTGTTGGGCTCCCTGTTGATCTGTTTAATGATATGGCCTGATTAAATGACTCTTTGGTTAAGAAAAACCCAAAGTAAATGGTGTAGTTATTGCCACAGCTAAGCATGTCACTGGATTAACAACTGTATATACTTTTAATGACTACAAAAAGCTTTATTTACCAATAACATACATTTATTAATTTACAGTACAAATGTAGACAATGGACCCAGATTTCTTTACAATTTAGATACATACATAAACATTTCTGTGCATTTGTTAAACAATTAGCAGACACTTCTATCTAAAGTATCTTCTAAATACAACATAATCCATCCTGAGAAGATTGTACAGAGAAGTTTCAACCAGAAGAAGAGATAATCTCTTTCGGTTTCTAAGACAAAGCATGCATTTTGTTTTACCTGCCATGCATTTTAATATTGTTTGGTAACTCATCTCTTATGATGAGCTTGATCTTTGGCCTTTAAGTCGTTTAAAAGTAGATATGTAACATTTGTAGTCCTTCTCAGAGATAAGACTTAACCTGGTGACCCAGTGAATCCTATATGTTCTCACTTTAGATGACTTGACTTACACCTTCTGTTTAATCAAGTCAAGGCAGCGACAAGAAAAATGTCTTTAGAAATGTTTCTCTTTAGAACGGTGCCTCCCATGAGGTTTGCATTCTAGTCAGCGACCTCTTGATTTGTTCGTAGGACACAAACATCACAATATTCCAAGATCCCAGGCGAAGGAAGGAGGGCACAAAGCTAAACAAAAAATGAAATCCACAGTCAAGAGTCTATGTAAGAAGAAGCACATTGCTGTATGTCAACAACAAAACTTAGAGGTGCTTTTCTTACCCCTTATAAAAAGCTGCTGGTCCCTCTTTGGTAAGCATAATAAGAGCACAGTTCATTGCACTGGTGTACTGGCCTGCAGATGAGTTCATAAAACGAGTTTTGACCACATCCACTGGAGACGCCACAATCGTGGTGCAGAAACCAGCGCCAAATGCGGCCGTAAAGTGACATGGCAGGTTATCTAAGGGGGGGAACATGGCAAATATTAAATACATAATAAGCAACTGTTTTGCAGACAAACCATAATGAGGGTATGAAGTTTGTATTGCATAATCATACCTGTCATGAGATCATAATTCAGAATAAGTTCCTTGATGATGTCATAAGTCACAAGCTCTGCACAGTTCACAATTGCGTTTCTTGTGATGTTAGGACAGCATCCTAAAATTAAAAAAGAAGGACACGCGCAAAATGATTTACATTAGTTCACATTCACTTGCGTGAAACCCGATTCGAGAAATGTACTGCAACTCACCCTTCCAAAGGCCCCGAACACCCTCGTCACGAGCAATAGTTCGATACGCATCCATGGTTCCATTATATCTCTTTATTCCGTCTGTCTGGCGAACCTGAGCTTGGAAACGCACTTTTACAACATCTGTCGGCTGTGCAAAAGCTACAGCCATTGCCCCAGTGGTGCAGCCGGCCAGCAGACGAGTTACAATACCAGCATCTGAGAAGACAAACCATTGAGGAAATGTTAGCATCAGTCCTACATTTCAATAATCCCATGTGACTGTAACTAATTGTGACACTCACTCTCAGACCCTCTAGTGTAAAATTGTTTCATTGAGTCATAAAGTCCAATGCGAACCGATGCGAAGCTCATCTGTCGCTGCAGTCCCGCAACCAACCCGTTGTAGAGACTTCTTGCGCCCTCTGTGCGCACCATGGTGGTTATTGTGCCAAACACACCGCGGTATTTCACCACTGCTGATTCCGATGCAGCTTTGGACTCTCCTTGGATCTGAAATAAGATTTTGTACTGTAAGACATAACAGGTGCTCAGCTAACAAAGAACGTTCACAGAACGTTGTCAAGGTTCTTTTAAAAGTTATTGCAGTTGAACTTTTAACAGATCAAAAATGTTATTCTTAAGGAGTTAGTGGGATATTTTACAGAATTATAAGTTACAGAATTAATTTTTATCAATACTCAAAATAAACAAACAACGAAATAAATACAACGTCTAAAAAAACGAAACGTCTTTCAAAATAACATTTTTAATGTTGTTGTTACTGTACGGAATGGTTAGAAAACAAACTTATCACCAAAAAAATCTTGCTGTGGTTTGTGTAAAAGCTTAATCAGGTTGAATTACATTTACGCATTTGAGCCTCGTGAGACTCCCTCCATCCTCACCTGAAGCCTCACTTTCGCTGTGTCCAGGGGAAACGTAACCAGGTCAGCAATACAAGCAGCCGTACCAGCTCCAAAAAACTTGACTGTGGCAGTCGGTGGCAGATCAGTGGGCTTGATACCAACCATGTTTCTGTGTTTTAACTCTTTTTAACTCACTGTAGTCTCACTGTATTGACCTGCGTGTCTGTTTAACCACCTGAGGGGCAAAGAAAAGACAATCAGACTGATAGTATTTAAGAGTCACTTTTGATTTTAATTTTTCATTATTGATTTCAAATTTTTTTTAATAATTTACCTCAGCAGACTGCTTGGTTACGATCAAGTTTCTTCCAAAGAAACAACTCTCTTGTCTTTTGTTTTATATGTTTCAACACCTCTGGCCATAAAAAATTGTGGCTCAATGTCCCAAAGCAGCATAACAGCAACACAACACTAGAAAAACATTACAATAGACAATATTTAGGACCAAGCATATCATGCCTATGTTTACTTGACCAGAAAAACTGAAATGACAATTTGATATTGACCAAAATATCTTATATAAGTAATATTAAAGTTTGCTCACCAACCTTGTGGTAAACTGAAATTGTTAATCCAATTTTTACTGACAGAAAGTGAAAGAATTATTCCCATGAAGAGATTAATCCAACAAGTGTGTTCCCATCTGATTCTATTGCCACAAGTCTGTCAGACTCTGAATTTATAGGTGTGTGTATGCCGGTCGCAGCCGGCTGCACTTGTTCCTTTCATCACACACGGCTCTAATTTTAACTTAACTGTGTGTGGCGGAACATGCGGATAACTTGTTTACTAATAACTTGTTGATTATTGTCTACCTGCCACAGCAAAAGACACAAATACCAGAATAACAGATACTTCGAATTTAAAGTGCTGCTGAATATT
>JBAJNP010014779.1:0-10604 GCA_036877545.1 Yasuhikotakia modesta | reverse complement strand
ATGTTAATATGTTATGTTATATAACATAACATATAACATAATATGTTATATATATATATATATGATGTGACCTATAGCAATGACTACTGTAAATGTTAAAGTGTGTCTTTATTAAATACTTTTTGGGGTCACACACGGACACACGTGAAATGCGTGTGGGTACAGTACCTGCAGTGCGCTGAACACGATGGCAGGCTGGCGCGGTGCCCGCGTGGCTGTGTTGTTTACCTGCTGATTGACTACCTGCAGTAACCTGGAGTAGTCAGTAGGGGGAGTGATGGTTTGTGTGCCCACGTACTGAACTGAGCTGAAGGCGTCCGTGCTTTGGCCCAGATCATGGAAACGCTTTTGAAGAAGCGTGTCTGCTTGGCCCGGGACACAACCATCTGTATGAGAAATCAAATCGGATTTATCTGCGTTGTAATGCTGATCCGATTAATTTACACAAACATATTTATTTATTAAACGATCAATCATACAATATATATGTATTGTCTGCACGTATATAGCTTGTCGTTGTATACGCTTTCATTTGTGTTTACGGTATTGGGGTCAAATGATCCACATGGGAATAAGATATTTGCTTAAGGGTGTAATAGTAATTGAGTAAGATCGTATTCTTAGTAACTTTCTGTACATGCGTCACCCCACCTGAGGATTAAACCTGCAGTCAGTGTTTAGCAACTAGACAAGTAACCATCAGGCAGCTACTAATGGTTTCATTTATTTCAGCTATGATGCGAAACCCGTTTAACTTGCGTTATGTGTTACTGCAGCCATAGAAGGCGACTGTTATTAATTGTGTTACGATACAATATTTGATGTCGAATAGCATTAATAATACTGTAATGTGGATGTAATGTAAACAATGCAGCCTTTTATTATTTAAACTTACATTCTGTTTAGCCACTTTAAATGTCATGTGAGCACAAGGCGTGTTGTTATTATAAAGCATAATTTAATTTCACTATGCATGCAAAGTTTTTGCTTTTCTTAAACATTTTCTTAAACTTTTCTTAAAACATTTCAAATGTTAAAACCACATTGATTTACTATAGCAATGAAACAGAACATAATATTTAAACATAATGCAAGGGTGTTTTTGTACTGGTGTATAATTAACCTACAATGGTATACTATATAGTAAATGTATTATTATGAGATAACACATGTAATGTATCAGTTAAACATAAAGCAGAGTTGCATGTTGGTCACACAGTCAGTTCAACAATAACCTCAATGTTGTTACGTGTTGTGCTTTGTAGGTTAAAGTGTATACAGCCACAAATATCCAGAGTTATGTAAGAGCAAAACAAAGTTTTTGTGCAGAGCTCTGGGTACACTACACTAATTATATAAACTAACCGTTACCGTTAACAAGTTAAAAGACGTGCCTGCAAACTGACCTTGACTTGTATACTGACAACATACTGACTGACCTTATCAGTATATTGGTTTCCATGTATCACTAATTGAGATATAATCTCAAACTAATGATGTTTCAAAATAATGAGACATTTTCCAAAATATTAGAATAATCTCTTAAAATAATGAACCAGGGCAAACATACCCACCTTTGACAGGTGTTAATTTCATACCCCAAATAAATTATTTGTCTTTGGCCTTTTCTAAATTGTTACGCAAAAGCGTAAACTATCAAATTTACATACTCAACATATTTCACTTATTCAAAAAGTGAATCTCAAGAATTATTTAACTAAAGACACTGGAAAGAATTCAAATTCACCTCACTTAGCACAGAGAAATAAAAGCAGTGACAATAAAAAAAAATCATGCGACGCAGCCTAAAATACCAGCCTTTTTAATGACCCCCTGGCTAGATGTAAAAGCCTCACGTGGGTGTGCAAACCTCTTTTTAAAGAAATGATTCCTTTGCCTTGAGCTAGTCACAAAACAGCCTTTGGCAACAATGTGTATTAAAAAAGCACTTTATCTGGTTCATCTTTGTACTGGACGCAACCACAATGCAGCTCTCAGCATGCTGACTTACCCTGACCCAACAGCTGCGTGCGAGAGGTCTCCTGAAAAACTATCACAGCGGGCCCCAGGCTGGACAGAGGAACGTCCAGGCCGCAGCGGCTGGAGAGCGCCCGCAGCTCAGGGGTAAAGTGCTTTAGATATGCAGCTGACGCGCTGCCGAGGAACTGGAACATGTCGTTGTGCAGCCTCTCGGCCCGTGTTCGGTAAACCGCCACATCCGACACGGCCAGAACCTTCAGCAGCAGACGCATCCGGCGGTTCTGCTGACTGGCGGCACCCAGCAGGCCCTCCGTATCCAGAACTATCAGTTTTAGGTGCGGGTCATAAGCGGCCCACACGCCCACTGTGCAGGAGGCCGGGGAGGGTGACGTGGCAAACACCTCCTCTCCATTAAAAAGGACGTGATTGAGGGTGTGGGACTTGCCGTCACCTGTGTTGCCAAAGATGGAGAGAACTTTGACACCTTGGGCGGCACTACAGCCCAACCTCTGCAAAAAATGGGCTTCGTTCTTCACCTGCGTGAGAGAAAGAACATGTGAGGATCTCCGTATACAGACAAATCATGGTGCAGAGCTTTCAGATAGAAGCAAAAAGGTCATGGGTTCGATTACCACAGAATATAATGCAATATCTCAACCAACATATATAAGGACACTTGAGTTAGCTGGCCAACAGCAGGGACAATCCTGAGGCAATCTTAAAATAGACTTGTCCAGGAGGTTTCCAATGAGAGATATGTCACCCTACATACTGTATAAGCAATTTGGAAAATGGATGAATATAATTGCAGGGAGTGACATTTGATTAGTGCCTTCCATGTAGTCTAAATAATACAGGACCTTTGGTTTGATGTAGAAGCTCTGCTGAGCCCCACCCATATCAGGCACAGGGATGAAGTCATCAATAGAGTCATTCCAAAGTGGATATTATATATATACACACACTTCAAATTCTCTACACCCTATTAACAAACTGCATTAGTATTTCATAGAATTTGATTACCGTAAACTCTTAATGTCTCTCTGTAATAACAGCCCTGATTATTTCAGGCAAAACACTGTACAAAACTCCTTTTCCAAATGACTCTCCACAAAATAAATCTAGACAGTAAATAACAGCAAAAATAAACACTCTTATGATACATATATAATACAGTGATACATATATGATACATTTTTATTAATAAACCATATTGAATTATTATCACATTCACACACAACAATATTAGAGCCAATATCATTTTTAATGCGGCACCAATGGCGTGACTGTAAATAGTACATGGTATTATAACAATACTGTAATATTAATAATTGTAACTTATTGCGAGAAACGGAAACGTCCCTTCTTAAAGAACAGTCACAATTACTCGTTATGTCCACATACAATAATTTAAGAAAACAGTTATAAACTATTTTAGGCCACACTGTGTTGACATGTACAGTATACGCTCATTGTCATCTACTGTATCACGTGGCCGTACAGACGCACTAACCTAAAATTATGAATGTATGTTATACACCAAAATAAAGGTTAAAGAAAATAAACCGATCGCCAATAATCGATTAATAACATTCGCGACAGGTCAGAGATCAGTCCTGATCTGAGCATTGTGGGTGACATCAATAAAGCTCCTGAAAACTTCAATTTCAATTCGGTAACACTAGCAGCCTACGGTAAGTTTGTCTGGATGTTATTTATGTCATGTATATTGCATTTAAATGTCGCCAGATGCTACATGGACAAGAACTGACATTAACTTCATTACGAAACAGACAATAAGAAGGAACAGAAACAAAGAAACCCCATGTTTGTTTATGTCGTAGCTCGACGGCTAACGCAGAAGCTAACACAAGCAAACCTGCAAGCTTTCGTTTTCATCCACCAGAAGAAAACTCCGTCCATTGTCCGTCTCCTCATCCGGTTTAACGGGCCCAAGTGAAATGTCCTCCATCTCCTTTAGTAGCATCTCGGACATACTGAAGCATTTAAAATCATCACAACTGTCTTGAAAGCTGGCAAAGAAATGTCCCAGGACCGCCGCTGGGTGATTTAAATGCCCCCAGAGGGCGCTGTTGTCGCTTTAATGTTTGCCTGCCGTTCATAAGCCGCTGTTGTTTATTATTGATCTTAAACCAACGTCCTCTAGTGGCAATTCTAATGAACTGAGGTCAGCCGGTCTTTACGTGTAACAGAAGTTCAGTACTGTAGCAATCAGGTCAATAACAACCCAGACTCTGGCTCATCACTTTATGTGTAAGAGTTTATCATTACAAAAATCTACTATTGTAGAAATAAAATAAACCCTCCACAATGAGTTGTGTTGTTTACACACGGTGCAAATTTGCTTTTAAGAAGTCGTGTATCATGGAGATTTAAGTCTAAACGTAATCCCCTTGAAATTCATATGAGGCGACCTCATATGAATCAACAGGACGTTCTCTATTCAGAGACATTGTGTGAAGCTAAGGTTCATTAAATATTTGTTAGCAGGGATCTATAAATATCACATGTCACAGAATGCCTTCAAAGTGGCGCCATTACAGTTAACTGGACAGGAGAGCCCTTTATAGTCACGTCCCTTTACTTTAGAGGTCAGTCAGGCCTGTTGTCATAACATTTGAATATGAGTGATCAATGCATTCATATTACATAAGAAACACACTAGCATGGCAGAAACACATCATTGTCTACAAGTACTTCAGTTATGCTATTTTACTCTTTTTTTTCTATGGTCAACACAGTTTTTTCTTGGTCTAGGTAAATTATGCTCTTTTTGGCATTGTTAATACTTGTTCTTATTCACTTTCATTTTTAATACACGCATTGTAAGAGAAACAGAATAACAGATACGAAAATTGTGTCACATTCCTTTGAATCATATTTATAAACTACATTATTTTTTATTATTTATAAGTCAAAGAAGCTACAAACATGAAAGCAAAAATTCTGACAGACTGACAGTTCAGTAATCCAACCTTGAATTTACAGTAGATGTTTTGGCTTATCCGTACAAAATATAGGCGGGACTTGTATACAGTTAACCGCAATGCATTGTTATATTTGTAGTACAGGGGCCGCTTGTCTTACGTGACTGTTTGAGATATAAACTACATTTCCCTACATTTGCATCGGGTGGTCGCGCTCCTATTGGCTGGATCCTTCAGCCGCAGCCCCAGAGAATGAATGAAATTGAAATTGCTGGTATATTACATGTACAATACCGGGGATCTGCAGTCTAACATTGTATCATTCTATATCAAAATGGCCACAGCGGTCCAAAATCCTCTGAAATCGTAAGTAAAACTATTTATATTTTAAGGCTTATTAGAATCCGTGTCATGCAACAACAAGCTTTCGTTTCAATTCACAAACATCTTTAAAGTATAAATTGCCGGCGAGGTTTAAACTGTGAGTGCATGTTTAAAGACAAAAAACGCATCATGCACCCGGCGACATTTTGTCATGTGGTGAAATACGGCATGTTGTAAAGTGTAGGGTCTCGGGTAGCATTTCTGCATATGCACCGTTATATGGAGGAATGCTGAAAGAATTGACGTGACCCGGCGCCCCTGGTCAGTATTGATCACCGTGAACTTATGAGTTGTTGTTGGTGAAAACGGAGAGTTACCAAGTCACGGAAGAGGAAAAATGATACTTTGACATTTTGCTTCCGATTTTGCACCTGTGTGCGTTAAAATTCAGTCAAACTGAAATGAATCGGCATGCTGTCTGTAACAGGATCACATCGGCATTCTAGGATACAGCTCACGCGTTCAAACTGGACGAATAGGGAAATCAAACGAATAACAATGAACGTATTTCACATGAAATAAAACATTCCCCGCTGTGATCGGACACGTAACAAATAAAACGTGTCGTGAATAGCGAACAGAAACGTTAAGTCTTTGCCTTACAACGTGCCATTTTAGAGTTGCATTTGCAAATGTAATTTATGTAACACGTATTTCTATGTGATATTTCCTAAATGCACATTGTGCGTTGTTTCTAAGTTTCCATTGGATTCCTTTGTGCAGACTGACACAATTTTTCGGCGTGCGGCACGCAGACGCCACACAGGCTCAGTGCCAATGAATTGCTTTACATCCGTCTGGTTTAGACAGCAGGACCCTCAGTGGGGCAGACGCGTGTTTGCATTTGCATGCATTTATGCGACTGTAGGTTTTATGAAACGTTAGGGGAAAATGAGACGCATGTTACCAGCCTTTCAAGAGGTTACAGGATCTAACCGCCTCGATTTTTTACCTGGACTGTGCACTGGGGCACAGGGAATGTTTTGTGCATTGGGAATGTAGCAGTTGTGTGTGTTTCCTAAAGAGATCAGTGACATTTCACGAATTTCTGGATAGAGAATCGCATACACCCCTGTCCTATGTACGTGCTCCGCATGCTTTTGCACTGCGAAAGACATTCGTGTAGCCAATTCCGATAGTTACTGCTTAGACAGGCATTAAACAAACCATTCTTGCAGTACATATACAAAAACTTATCCACAGTTTAATTTTAATCTTTAGGACATAACCGTGTAAAAATCTGCGTTACTGACTCAAGCTCAGCTTATCGTATTGAAGAGTTTGAAGTCGTTCAAACTAAAGATAAAAGTAGGATAATATCATGAAAATTACATGTTTCAGATACGTGTAATGTTATACACACGTATAATCTTCTATAATAAAGGTATTTCTTCAAGAAACGTGGATTACCATGTAAATATCATTTAACGTTGTGTTAAAAAATGTTTAAGCGTTCAGAATTCTGATGATATGGTATTGAAGTGCCACCGTGTTGCCATGTGACAAAATTACTGTACCATTACTGTACCCTAATAACACCACTTTACTTTTTCGCTAAGAAATGAAACTGCTGGGACGTGTATTGTGCGTGGGTGCCAATACATATACCATAAACTAAATGCAGTGTAATTTCAATCTGTGGCAATAAGCAATATGAGTCATCTACAACAGGAGGTGGTATTGCAGCGATAGTCAGGGACAATACTAATGAAAAAGTACCAGAAAGCAAAGAGGTACTACAATGCTTTATTTTTTAATGCTTTGTTCTTATGTATTTACTGTATTTCTGGAAACACTATGAGTACAGTGTATAGTAGATAATGCTATAATGCACAATGCTATAATTCATAGTCTCCTGTTAGAAATTGTGCACTGGTCAAATCTTGAAGTTTATAACTGGCTTCCCTTTAATCAGTGCGTTTCCACTAACCGTGGACCTGAAGATGTTTACAGCCATTTGCAAGGTCAGATCTGGGTCTTACTGCAATTGGGAGATTTGCATTAGAAACGTGAATGAATAGAAAGAGCTGCTATCAGCACCTGTATCACTCTGATGTTACGCTCTTCAAAAACCCTCTTCAAAGGACCCAGATATAGTGCAGTACTTCTGGAGTGATGAGGACGTATCAGTTAGGGAGCCTATCCAATTTACATTGCTGCCTATTATAAATCTCATTTTAAGAGATGGTGATTAAATTATGCCATCCTTGATTGCTGATTAGCTGCTAACTGCTGTGCCTTCACCAAAATGGTGCCATTTCATTGGGAATGTTTGCCTCTTCCCTTTATTTCTTTCTGTTTCCTCCATCTTGCGAATACTTGCTCAGGTTCACCTGGGTATCTCCATTTTCCCATCTTCCAGTATCTCTGTTTGTCTCTTGAAGTGATGATGCCCTGTCTCTCCCTGTCATTTCACGGGATGCGGAATGCGGACCTCTCGGATAGTCATTCCGCTTTGCCTCACTGATCTGAGGAAAATAAATTCTATATAATTCTTCACACTGTCTTTCCTTAAGCCGGTTTGCACCCAATGCACCAAAATCTGAGACTTTTTTCCCCTGTCTTTTTCTGATTTTTCTGAATGCTCAGTCCATTTTTAATGTTTGTTTACATAATCGGATGCAATTCTGTGAGGGCATTGTTTTGTCTTCTGAGACTGGTGGGCTACTCTGTTAATCTCCCTCACTTTATTGTCCAGAGAGACTCTTTCTTTCTTTCATGAAGAGAGAGAGAGAGAAACTAATAGGTATTTTTAGCTCTATGACCTATTTCTCCAAAGCTACCTAACTCACTGTCAGTCATCACACTGTTGCGTAGATCTTAAAGTGTGTAACTGACATCTATAGGGCACGCGTGCTGGTGGACTTAACTTAGTGGGTCTTTAAAAGAACGCTTTCATTGTTTTTGGGAGGTGAGACACCTTGTGGGGAGAGAGCTGGAGCGGGTCCAAGGGAGGGTGTTACTTCCTGGTGTTTCAGTCCTATCAGTGAGACCATCTGAGTGAAGGTGCTTGGAGATTTGACCATGTCAAAATTACTGAATGTTATGAATGGCAAAAGTTGCTAGAGTGTTGTGGGTGGTTGCCAAGGTGTTGCTATGCATTGCTGAGATGCTGTTTGGGTTTTAGCATAGTTGTTAGTAGGAGTGTTGGGTTATTTTGATTATTTTACCTCAGAATAGTGTACAAATATTCAACCAGAATCTGAACTCAGAACAAGCGAACAGCGTCATCCTAAAAAGCAAGTCCATTGTATACAGAGAAACAAGGTCCAAGTAAAAAAAAGAAACATGGTATCTTTATAACATTCAGGTTATGATTTGTCTTGTGTTTTTCCTTTAATGTATGTGAGATATGGGAATGTTTTATCATTAAAACCTAATGCATACACAACAACAATAATACTGACACTTGACCTTTGACCTTTCTCAATAGCTCAGCCTCTTTTTAAACTCTTTTTTCTGAAATTTAGTGGTGTTGAATGAGGATTTTCTCAGTATGGAGGAAAATTGTCCTTTTGACAGCTTAAATAAAACCAGGCAATGTTGAGCTGGTGCTCTGGTGGGTTTACTGTTTAACACAGTCTGGCTTGATCCAAGATCACTTATAGGGCAGCCTATTATATTAAACAAATAATGGCTGAGCCTAGTAATACCTCCAGCAGATCACAATAGTACACTACTCTGTATCCAAAGAAATCCATAACTCCCTCACATGTTTCATAGGGTCTTTACATTGGTCACTCGCCCAGTGTTCTTTTGAATTTGTAGGATTAGCACTAAATTTGCTTGCACTGTGATGTCCATACTTGGAATAATCCATCAAAATGTGTTAATCTCCATGTTGCAGTGGATATTCCCTGCAAGTGCCAATGTTGGCATGCCGCCTTTGTGCCAAATGTACAGTCTCAGTGTCTAGAACTTGCAGAGAAGAACTCTGTGTGCGCTGTCCGTATGAATCAGAACACGTCTTTGGAGCAAAGCAGCAGCGCATGCTGCAGTTCGTCTCTAAATGCGAGTCTATCGAATGAGATTTATTGATGTTCTTTTTCACCTTTATTAGGTGGAGAGATCCTCTCTATGGATCTCAGGTATTATTAAAGTACAGAGGGAAAAATTATTCATCTCTCCACCAGAACAACTGTCCCAATAGCTCTTTTTATTGGAGATCTATACGTATATGTGTTGAGAGTAAAGCATAAATGGTCCTGGTGGGAAACATGAAGGCATCCCACAAAAAATGCACCAGGCTGGGCGTCAATACAAAAACATGGCGCATTTCTACGCATTTAGTTTAATGTTATGTAAAGCTGTTATTTATTGCGATTACTTGCTAGTTTGTTTGCATTTTATCTGTTGGACTTTATTAGCTGTCTATGCACTGTTACATTCTTGTTTTGGTTTCTGGTCAGATAGGAATAATTGAGCATGTGTGCGCTAATGCTAAGGCATGGTGGGCAATTTCTGTTTGACAAAAATATTAATGTGTTAAATTAAAAAATGCTTCCAGGCCAGAAAATATCAATACAGTATTGTGATGTAAAATAGTGCAATATTTTGAAACATCAATTTCCCCCAACTCCTAGTGGGCACAAATCTGTTGCCCAGTAAAGTTCCCAAATGTGTTTTATGCAGTAAAAATATTGTAATAAAAAACAATAGAAAATCTTGGAACAGTAAGCATTGGGATTTACCAGAGTACAGTAACATACCAAGTGCAGCTGGCTAAAACTCTAGCTCATGTGGTGTCTAGGTAGCATCTCTGTCCGTCCTGTGGTCTGTTCAAGTGGTGGAACATTGAGGATATCAGCTCCATGTTACACCACAGGCAACGATTTATGTGAACACACAGTCTATGCCAGCAAACACAGCAGGCCAATTCAATATAGTAGACAAATGCCTCGGAGGATATATGATTCTCCACAGAAGCAAAGGATTGTGGGTAGACTGTGAGCATCATGGTCCAGACCAGGTGCCTTTAGTGGACGATCTCAAAAAATTCATAGATCATCTTGTAATATTAACATGACAACATGCTTCAAGAAGCGCATTTCGCTCTGCATACAAATAAGATGTTTTGACACTTTCTATAACCAAAACTCTTCTTCCAGGTGATGCACATGAATATGGAAGCAATTTTATGCTGATTGACCTTGGCTTTGTGTTTGGTGAACCAGGTAAAATTTTGCTCTGATAGAGGATGAGGATAAAAACCTTTTGACTCCCAAACCCTGTATTTACTGCCTAATTTTAACAATCTTTAATAAACTTATCTAAATACTTATTTACAGTATA
>JBAJNP010014778.1:0-10604 GCA_036877545.1 Yasuhikotakia modesta | reverse complement strand
AACGTGAATTATTTTACTAATATAATACATTTAAATATATCATGACAGCTGTAACTTATTTGCCCGTTTCGTGCATTTAAAGAGTTAAATCCTCCAGCTGGAGTAAAAGGGGCGGGGCTTCGTCTCTCACTGTATTAAGTTGCTTAAAGTAGCAAAAGTTCAGCATTGAACACCGCTGATTGGGTCCTCGACGTCTACGACACGCCCCCCGAGAACAGTGATTGGCTGGAAGAGGAAGAAAAATGCAAACAGACACGCCCTCTTTTGTTGCAATTGACAGTGAATGAAACACATTCCCAATTTTCCCGGCAGGATGCCAGGAAGCATCTTGACACGCTTGTTCTGCAGGAAGCAATGCAAACACACTCTTAACATCGGACCTGTGCTGACAGCCTTATCTGTCAAGCGATCAGGAAGATGTTAAATTAAATTTAAGGTTAGAAAGCGTCAAATATAGACTTTAAAACTCAACAACAAAAAATGAGTCGCTTGTATCCACATTGGAAATGAGGAAAAGTCTATCCAGGAATATACTGGATTTAAATATAAAGATTTATATATATAAAAAAATAGAGATTTATATAATATATAAAGATTTTCATCTCAACATTCATGTAGAAAGTTTCAATAAAATCTAAACATTTGTGACACACAGGTAAATAGTTGCAAACTGTAAATATATTAATAAATATCTGATGCAACTCAAATGTACAATAGTGTTCATATTCCAGCATGCAAACACACCTGTCCTCTCCATCTGTCTGTCTCTTCTTTGGGAAGTGGTGTTCGCGGGAATCGTATTTCCCTGGCAGGTTCATGGAGGTTAGAGAAAGAGAGAGAGAGAGACCCACGGCTGCTCCATATTTGAGACACCTGTTGCAAATACATTCTCTTTTGTAACTTAATCACATGTCAGACGGGGCAAAGAAAACTGTTATTGCAGGACCTCCATGTTCAATCATTCTCACACTTTCCTGAAAAATTTCTAAAAGTCTCACTTACCGTAACAGGGCTGTATAACAGAGATGATGAAGCCGTTCAGTCACCTCTCGTCTGACAGGTAGTAGTTTAGTTGGACAATCTGACTTATTGGGACTCCCGTTTATTCTGGAACGTTTTCCAAACCATATTGTTCCAATTACTCTTCATGATCTCACTGTATAACGTTCTGCCTATAGGAGGCACGGGATTGGTGATAAATGATTATGACCTCATTCATTGGCTATTGCTTTTTGCTAACATGGTTACAATGCAATACGTTACTCCAGGCTGTTTCTTCAAGCGTTGAGAAACAATGATAAAACAAGTCTTGCTTTGTGTCCAACACCATGTAAGCCGTGAGAGATTTGGCACCCAGTGGCTTTGGCAACAAATGCTGGGTTTCTCAATTGCTGATAAATGAAAAAAAAGAGCATTTTAAAAAGAACAGTGTGAGGGCTTTGCATGAAGAACGCAAGAACAAGCAACAAGATGATGGTTTTGGCTGAAGACAGACATTAGCGTATTCATGGCACCGATATCTGCAAAAACAAACTGTGTTACCGTTACACAAGACACAATTTACTGTCATTTACACGTTTGTGGATTCTTTATATATGAATTTATGCTAATATCTCATAACATTGGATCAGCACCTCTTTGGAAGTTCCTTGGGGCATCTACAAGCAACTGAAAAGGGGGTTCTGAAGATCCAGTCCACTCCACTGACCCTAATGTGGCACATGAAGAAACATGTAAGGAAGAGGGTCTTCAAAAGGAGATAATTGAGTCAAAGGGCTAAAAACTGGACCCAGCTGTTCACACAGTCCGTTCTGCTGGTCTGTCCGGCTCTACGTGACCGGAGGGGCAGACTGTCCACACCCCTGGAGACCCCGGGGTAATAATCCAGCGTCACGGCGGCTTGTTACAGAACCGGCACTTCAGAAGGAGAGAACAGACAATCAAATTAAACCCAAATGAGAAATACGTGCAGAAATAAGATCTGGGAATCTGACAGAAACACAAAGATCCAGAGACATCTGAGATTTTTATGTCCTGTCTTAGTGTTACAGCACAGCTGAAATATAAACTTTCTTTGATCAGTTTCTTAGATGGATTTTTGAAGATTGTCTCATATTGGACCAGATGGTCTCTGAAAAGCAGTTTGGAACATACATACACTTGTTCTTGTGATATTTGCTCAACATGTGACGGATATTGTGTATTCATAAACAACAGAGAGCAACACACGTTGCATTTCTTTAAGAATAGTTTTGAACCTAAAATAAGGAAGACAAGGCTATAATTTATTATAAATGACAAGATGATTATAAATGAGAAGAATATTATGTAGTTTATGAAAACTTAAAAAACTTTCTCTTTATTGAGATGAAATAAAATTGAGGCATAAAAATTATTTTAAAACTGAAACTAAACAAAAATTTTGAAATGTTGCCTTAGCAATAAACCAAAGTAAAATGATTAACTAAAATTATAAACCTAAACTAAAACGAAATGTTGTACAGCAATATTAAAAATAATCAAATAACAAAAGCAAATAACAATATAGCTAAAAAAACTACAAATATAAAATGAAAGATAATTCAAAATATTATTAAAGCTACAAAAAAGTTAAACTACTATAACTGAAAGGTAAAAGTGTCTGTTTTCACATTAAACAAAAGGAGAGACAGAACACAGCAACACGACAATGAAATACACCAGCCTGTGACAGCAGCCATATATTCAAAGAGCAGGAGGCATTAATTCTCCATAAGAAAATTGTGAGGGAGTTTGGAGCGGACAGATGCTAATAAGAAACAGGCACATGAACTTAAGACTGTGGACACAGTGGGGTGGAGCAGATTCCACAGAGAATCTATTCACTCAACGCGACGCAAAGATCAAGACACAAAACAGACAAATGACCTCTGCCCACCCCTGTGTACTCAATATTGTACAATCGGTCCGTTCTTCATAAATGCCACAAGACACGTCTGTGCTACCAGAGCTGAAGAACCTCAAGAGAGACAGAAGGATTGAGAGAAATGCAACACAAATGCAACATCATGGCTCCAGCGAAGGGCTGTCAGTGGCCAGGTGTTATCAAGACATTTTTGCTGATTTGGGCCAGTTTGCCACTGAAGGAACTTTGGAAGGTGACGGTAAAGGATCGAGGCTGGTTGCGAACCCCCCACACAGGCCTCAACCTGGGGTTAAATGATCAGAATGACTCCTCAGACATGGCTGGGATGTTTCTTGCTCAAACACGCTAGACTGTTTACGCCGCTTCTCAACAGCTATGAGCAAAGCTCTTAATTCAGGTCAGGTTTAAGAATGTAGCCAGCTTGACGTGGAAAAAAAACGAAAATGAGATTTTGGTATATTTTATGTTGCTTTTTGACACGCTGACTCACAGAGACTGAATGCTGGTTAGATTTATAAGAGCAAAAGTTGAAGATGAAATGTTTTGCAATGAGATTTTGAGTCTGGATCAACGGATGGGGTAATAAATCTGGAAAAAAAATTAGGTTTGTAATACATTAATCTTCAAAACTCGCCTCTAAACATTCCCGAGTTCCTCCCACGCTTTCTGTCAAAATCCTGTCAGAAATCAAGACCCCCGAAAATGAAGCAGAAACGTCTCTTTAAAGCTGCAGTCGGTATCTTTGTTCTCTCATACGCCATCTCTGCAAAATTAAAGGTTACTTTTTAAATTGCCCTGAAAATTCAAAGTCAAACTCACTTTTCCTTCCTCAAATTACAAATCATTATTGGAACTGTGCTAATAATTAACACTTGTGTTCATGGGAAGAAAAGCCGAACACCTGCGCCGTTTTCTAAAGCCATGAGCTAGTGACAGACTCTATCAAGCAGTGTTTCCAGAATGCTGATCGATAGTTTATCTGAGTGTTGCATGTTTTTATCTCTCTTCCTGACCGGCAGAGACTGCGAGGCTGAAACCCGTACCACTGGGTCACTAGAGCCCAAACCAGAGACACGCTTGTGTGAAGAATAATATTTTCCAGCGTTTTATCAGCATTTGTTCAGTGGGTCATGGAGACAGTCTGTCTTTGCGAGCCAGATAACCAAGTCAAAACCTCTAATTGCACCATCTCTGCCAGACTGATTTAAACTCAGTCTCTCTCTCACTCACTCTCTCTCTCACACACACACACTCTCACACACACACAAACATGCAGGTGGGCACACACACACACACACACACTCAAACATGCAGGTGGGCACACACACACACACACTCAAACATGCAGGTGGGCACACATACACACACAAACATGCAGACGTACACACACTTCTGAATGGGGACATTCTATAAACTTCAATTGTTTTAATACACAGCTATTTATAAACAATATAACCTAACCCCAACACACAACCCTATCAGAAAACATTCTGCATTTTTACTATAAAACAACCTTATTTACTGTATTTTTATAGCATTTACACACATAAGAAAATATCCCCAAAAGGGGTTTGCTCAGATTTGACAGATTTTGCTGGATTTTCGGTACAAATCTGTCCCCAATATATGATTAGGAAACCCCCCACACACACCTTCCAACACACACATTCCTCTAGGCCTCAGACTGGTGGCACGTTCACTGGGTAATGCAACCTATTCTCTCTGAACCTCACAAACTGTGTTTGTAACGTCTCTGGCAGATTAGTTGTTTGTAATGATACCTATGAGAAGCTTTGTGTTTATTTTGCATTAGACGCTGACATAGATCTGGGCTGATGTCACGTTTGTACAAAATCAGAAATGCGTGTGTGACTTTTTAAACCACACAATCTTCACAATTTACCCCAACCTCCCTCAGCCTATCAGAGAAACGATGGAAACATGCCATTTACCAACAACAGAGACTTCAAAAATGAAAAATCTAGGCTGGTCTCATTACTGTGTGTTTATGTAAAGATTTATACATTCATAAAGGTTGACTCAGGATTGCCTGCAGTAGTACCCAGGATCCATTGCAGCAAGACAAACACAGCGCCAGAACTGACTCCAACACACACAGAAGAAACAGCACTGGGCCAAAACAAACTGGCACCAAGCAGACTTTCACACCTTGGCATAACCCAGTCCTCACACCCTCACAGAAACGTTCACATGTAGACCCTAAACACACTTAACAGGCCCTCAACCAATAACACACTGTTGACTTAGCACAACAAAGCGTTCATAACACGTTCCATTAATAAAAACACCTACTTCTCAGAAGGTGAAAAATCTTGTAAACATTCCTAAACGGATGAAATCACAGTATCAAAGATCTGAAGAGTTTTTTAATGTTTGTGGTACAGTGGTTGAGCTTTGGGGACGCGAGGAGTTTGAGAGGGGCATTTAAACGTTTCCCAAACGCCTGTAAACGTAGCACAAACCCGTGTTAAAACCAAATGCCAAGTATGACATCATCTACAGACACTTTATGATTTCGCAAACGGGAAACGGGGCCCTGCTAGGCTACAAAGCCAGTGGTGTACCCTGATCTCACCCTATGAAACTCCAAGCCACTTTTATGATGGATCTAGTGACGTTGAGATGATTCAGACTGGCACTCCAAAGAACCAGAAGATGATAAAGATCAGTAGTCGTTTGCTTGTAACGTTTTGGTTGGACAAATACAGCCCATTTTTTGCAGGACTTTGGTTTAATTGACAATCTAAAGCGTGACACGGCGGATCTCAATGCTGAGGCGCTAATGTGAGCCTCTGGGGCAGAGAACTTCATTAGATGGTTTTGTTACTTCAGGAATTTAGTTGTTTCATAGGCTTTGTAAATGTAGCTCAACAGCATTCCTACATGACAGAGTAATTGAGCGTGTGGGCTGATGTTTGTCCAAGTATCCACAGGCCCTTTAATAGCGACTTCTTCCTCACAATGGGAGAGGGAGCCATTTTGATGGCCGAATCTATGAGAAGACGGATTTCTAAAGAGAAAAGAGAGGCCTTTCAACAGTTCATTTGAATGCGAGGGATTACGGCACGGTCGGTTACAACACACAACAGCAATGAGAAAACACCCAATAAAATCGAGCGAACAGATTTAAACTTACAAGCATGACAAGGCTTGTTTTTATAATGACACCACACCCTATAATTATGATCATACACAGACGCTATACAGCCATTCCTGAATAGATGGTACAGTATATAAGATGATGCATAATGCCTGGAAATAATGCATGCAGTCATCAAGTTCCCAGCTAACAATTTTAGCTTTTAGCAACCTTTCCCCTTATGTTTTCATTAAGTAACAAAATGGTATAAAAGACAGTTCTAGAAAACAGTTTCTAAACATTGTATTAACCTTAACAAATTTCTGTAACGCTTTTGAATAGTTCCAACAGAAACAATTAAAAGCAACGCTTTTAATATATTATACATAGCATCAAAAAAAGCAAGAAAAAAATGCATTACTGCAAGAAACTTTTTGGATACCTCTGAGAACTTCTGGAGAACATTAGCAAACGCTTGGAAAACACTTCCTGTTAGCTGGGTTCTTACCTAAAAGATAAAAAGAGCAGAGGAATCATAGAGTTAAAAGATGATAGCACACAGGTTAAATACTACCAGGTGTAGCGATACTAACAACTAGCTTTGTTTAGCTATTATTGATCTTATAAAGCCTATAACTGCAGACTGTTACACAACACAAGCTGAACTGTTACACAACACCAATAAATTGACTACCAATAAACACTACAGAAATAAAAATACAATAAATTATTATGTGCACCACTTTTAAAAGAGCTGTTACATCTCTGAACTGAATCAATAACACACTTGTTTGTGCCACGGCAGTCGATCGTGACTCTCCGGTTTATTCGCTGCACGTGTTGAGCTTGGCCTGAATATCTGAGGGCTACTTACTCACATCCTTTGGAAATGTTAGGGATAGAGGACTGTAAATTATCTCACGGCTGTAAATATTGTTTATGGAAAAACCTGCCATGGAAAATTTGCATTGGCACAAACAAGCAAGAAGCCAATAAAAACATGCCTTTCTGAAACCTTGGAGAAAAGCAAAAATTCTAGCGATTTCTCTGTATTCATTTATTTCAGTCATGTTAATGATAACTTCAGCTATTCATCAATGCATGAAAAAAGTCCATGTTATTGCATTGCATTATGTAAGAATGTGCCGCAGATGTGCATTTAATGCATCAATCATTAGCCCCACCCCCCAGTATCCGTTACTGTTTTACTGTTGTTGCTACGTTGTGTTACCTCTGGTTTTTAAATGCTCATTAGCACCGGACCTGCTAATCTGGTGTCGGGGGTCCTGATAATGATAACTGCTTTGCCTGGCGTCAGTATGGTAAGGACAGCGTCTCCCCTTTAAGAGGCAGCAATCTGATAGGCTATCTGCAGACAGGCAGCACAGACAGGGCGTCCGGCGCAAAACGACCTCCTAAAATAGAGCATTATGCTGGATCCCAGGCCTCACCATCCCTTTCGTCAGAGGGGGCCTGCAGAGGGGCAGACACAGGAAAAAGATGTCATCAGACCAATTTCTATTTAATGATAGGCAGGACAAGAACCGATGAAGCGGTGGACGCATCCAACCGGGGTCAGGATTAGAGGTCAGCACTGATAAAGGACAACAGTTGTGACTTTCTCACGATCTGAGCTTGAGTTCTCAAAGGTGATCTCTGAAGTGGAGACATCTGAGGTGGCATCTGATGTGTGGGAACCAGACTAGATGTTACAGTATAACAGTCATGAAGAAGAAGAACTTTAGAAGTAGAAGAACTTTAGAAGAAGAAGAACTTTAGAAGAAGAAGAACTTTAGAAGAAGAAGAACTTTAGAAGAAGAAAAACTTCAGAAGAAGATCCTTCATAGTATTTAAATAATTACATTCTAAAGAGTATTTCAGCGTGTTGTAAAGCAACTTAACAGGAAACATCTTAATACAAAAATTCTTTAAGGTAAAAATTCTTTAATTATCAGTCCACTCTTAACCGTGAGCAGAACCGATTCTTTACTTCAGTTACACTCTTGTCAAGTAAAAAATGCTGTTTTCATTATGTTTCTCGCCCTGTCTCACTCCACCCGGGGAAACTGGGTGATTTAAGCCCTGCTGGTGCTGCTGAGGTCATCCCAGTAACCCGCTCTCCCTACTCTTGATTTATTCTGGTGTGGTGGGCACACTTTCCACCGTGACCCCCAGCCTTGCCCGGGTCTGATCCTCCCAGAAGCGTCACTCGTTCAGTGGAGCACCGAACACAAGTAATGACTCTGTTTCCGGCCTGCTGGAGTAAATCACAAGGTAAAGAGAGAGAGAGAATCAACACAGAGGAGGAACTAGTCAAGTAAACACTAACCAATTGATTAGTTGACTAACTGTCTAGTTGTAAAGCAAACGACTGATTGGTTAGTGAGGTCAATGTAAATTTGTTCCTTGTTTCATAGTTTTGGCTGTGCTTTAATTAGCATGCTAGCCACTAGCTGTTTGCAAGGGAAAACCCTTTTGGAAAAGCTGAATATTTATAAACATTCATTTTTAAGGAGACATCCATAAACAAGCCTGGAAACTTTGAGAGTTTACTAACCCACACAACAAACAGGCAGTATACGCTACAGACCTGACTGAGGCAGGCACTTCAAATATAAACAAAGATAAACATTATTTTACTAAATAATTATTAAAAATGTGCTTTTTTCCAGTGTTATGATGTACGATGTTTGCAAACAAAACGCATCAGAAAACGTGCTTCAGAAAAAAGCTGAATGTTTCTCGGTTTGTAGTTTATTCTACAAGGAGCCTGAATAACTTGAGGAGTTACTGACGCAACAGATGCCGAGAGCCGCTGCGATCGGTGTAAGTAATCAAACATGAAGCAATCAATCAACATAATGACACAGCTGACAATAAGGCACGTGTGCACCCGGGCCTTCATAAAGTCAATGGGAATTTCAAGGTTTACCGCTGTGCCACTAAACAGGCAAACCGCACAGAGCACTAACGCTGCTTTGGAAAGAATGGTGGCCAAAACGCACTCAAGGGGGAAAATCTCCACCTCTCTCTATACATCACTGCATGAAACTGCATGAGCATTAACCAACATGTTACTGGTGGTGCAGAAGAGATTAATCTCCATACGTCCAATCTCCTGCGTTCCCCTGACACGGAGGTCGTATTAAAATCAATCGCTTTGTCTTTACGCCCTGAGGAAGCCTGTGAAAAATGGATCTCTTTAAGAGGCGATAGAGTAACAGCGCCGCGCCAGGGGCCGTGGATCTCCTCAGCTTAATGGATCTCGGCCACGTCTGTTGGCCGCTGCCGTCCTTGGAGCTTTAAAACCAACACAAATGCTTTTAGGCTCAGGTTAACCACACCAGAAGAACGCACAACAAACGCTCGAGAGATGTTTGCTGACACAACCTCTTCAAAGACCCCAAACGGCTCCTCTGTTTACCCGCCGCTCTGGTACCACCGAGGGCCCGTTGAGGAGCCGCAGTCATCTGGGCTCCTGAAGGACTAACAAGTTCTGATTAACCTGATCTTGTATCTCAGAGGAAGCCACACAGTGCCTGCCAGTCTGGCTCCCCTCATGACCTCAGCGCACAGGCCTGATCACAATGGGCGGCCCATGCAGCCCCACTGCCTTATGGGTAATTTACAGTCAGTGGCAGGGGAGGATATCCTGGTGGAGTTTAGGTTCATAAAACGGCCAAACCACCTAAGACAGACAATGCAATGAAATAATTAGTGCCGCTCCCTCTAAAGTAGCTTTTCCAAATAGCTGAGAACGTTCTCAGGACGTTGGTTAACATTCCCTGAGGGTTCTCTCAAAGGTTATCAAAAGCCAATCTTGCAGTATCTTTAGTAGAATTTTTTTTAGTAGAATTTAAGCAGTTAGTGGAACATTATAAAAACGTTGTACTGAACATACAGCCACCAGGTTGGGACATGAGTTACCAAAGATGGGAGGCGCTACAATTCTTTCTAGAAATGCTGGCCTGTGATTGGTCAATATTCTATATGTGCGACTTCCAATTAGAATTTCACATCACCGTAGAGAGAACATGGAAGAAAATGAGGAAGGAAATGAAATGAAAAACAAGAAAGGGAAAAAACCTCGTTGTTAACAATCTGCCTCCACATCATTCCTAAATACCGCAGAGGTGCGTGAGAACGTGGCGCCATCAGGAACGGCCATCCAGCCGTGAGAGGAAGACAAGTGATGACGTTCACCAAAGAAGTGGAAAGGGCTAGTCAGTTAAACAGCCCGGGGCAGAGTTTAAATGTTTAGATGGTGTTGATTCTGGCTGGCTTCTGTCGAAAACAACACAAAGAAAACAGAGAAACACAAACTCCTCCCACAGTTAAGTATTTTCAAATTATATAACCTCACTGTTCGAGGGTTGCCAGCACTTTAGATAACGTGGCATTTACAGATCGCTTAAAAATGCAAAAACATTTAGCGTGATTTAGATTTGAACTGTATCTATATAAACATACAGACATTAAGGACTAACAGCACAACACATAACTGCCTATGCAAAATTACAGAGAGATAATTACATTTATTTAGATGTACATGTAGATCTACAGCGACTTAAATCAGTACATGGAAATCGAACCCTCAAC
>JBAJNP010014777.1:0-10608 GCA_036877545.1 Yasuhikotakia modesta | reverse complement strand
GCTGTTTTAATGTATATCAATCAATCCCTTTACATCTGTATATTTATTAGATACTGACACTTTTATCACATTACATATCCTTCTTTTTCTGATAACCACCTAAGTCACATTCATAAACACTCAAACTCTTCAAAACAAATCCCAAATATTTCCTGGAAAAAAAATGCAATTATAATACTGGATTATTCCATTTTTTGTTCTTTAGCATCGTGTCTGTGATTCATTATGCTACATTTCCTGTTCTATTCAATGTTGACAGTGTTAGCTGGAAAAACCAAACGGCTCCGACACCACCTGCTCTTTTGTTCATTCTCTGGTCCTGGAATTCTGTGACAGAGCTGTTTTTAGGCCTCTGGTTGAAGGGTGTGATAATCACTCAAACGTGTGCCATTGTACCGCTCCACCCGTTCCAGAGCTCAGACGCATCCCGGCGGGATCACACAGCAAATAAAGCATCTTTGTTCAGAAACCAAAGCAAACAACTGGATCATCCTTTCGTGTTTTTGTGGGAAATAACAAGGGCTTCTGTCCACTAGCTCGTCTCTGTTGGTAAAGGCAATAGGACGAGCAGAAGCTGGAAAACTCCAGACAGCTGCCAATCAAGAGCAGCTGAGGTGAGCGGATGTGCTTGGCTAGATTGCTAGCATCTGTATGACACCTGAGGACATAATTTTGATATCTTATCTTCATGTTATCCACACTTGATCTGACTGTTGACTTAAAATAATTGCATGTGAGGGAGAGCTCACGTTAAAAAAAGTGAATTCCAGCTATATTAACACTGTTAGCAGGCCAATACGTTTGTCTGTCTCAACCATTTTGATGTGTGAAGGCTCTTACAGGAAGCAAATAACATTCTTAAAGCTGATTTAAACATTTTCCAGCCCATTTTTATGCCCTGAACGTCCACCGATTGAGTAATCTAACAGTCTCCCACTGTCATATCTACATGAACAACTATTCATGTCTTTAACCTTTCATGTCTTCTCAGTGTCAGCGCAGTCCTGCAGTGGTTAGCAGGTCTGGACGTCTAAAAGTTCCACCGAGGTTAGAAGATTCTGCAAACCTGCTGCGTTACAACTCAGAGACCTCCCCAACCTTTCCTCCATGTTATCAGAACAACCACGGAGCACCTGGAAAAAGGTCGCAGGTCACTTTCAGCAATCCTCACTCTCGCCTCATGCCCTACCAGCTTTCTGATTGGAGGCTGAGGGTGGGCTGACCCTGACGCACTGAAACACGGCCAAAGACACGAAAAATCATCATCATTCATCTCAAGGTGCCATTGGCAGCCACATGTGCAACCTGGCGGTTTGAATTTCTCTTTGAAGTATCTCTTTCCATTCAGCAGAACTGAGAGTGCAGCTATCATCTCAGACTGTACTTACAGGAAAAGCTGAATATGAGACTGCAGATTTCTCACTGTATTTACACAGCAGACAGCCAGATGCTCACGTTTAGGGCATCTCGGGGTATTTTTAATACATTTTTATTAGAATATACGATATGCCTTTAAATGCAGACTGCATATATCATAAAGATATTTTAATGCATTATACTGTATAGGCATCTCATAAACATACAGTATACGCTCATATTTATATCTTCTCAAAGACTATTATGCATTTTGACAAAATATATTATGCATTTGACAACAATATTAATAAACATATGAATATGATATTTTGATATAAAATATAAAATGTAGTAAAAAATATAAAATCTTAGTAATTTACTACAGTAACTGTGATTTAAAAATCTGAAACAAAATATAAGATGCATTATGTATACAGTACAGGCTTCATTAAAAAATATTCACTTGGAACTTCAATGCAACATTAAAAAAACCAACTCCACATAATAAATGCAACCTAAGCAAAAAAGCCAATGTTGAGAGGAGACATCTTTGTTATTTATCTGTTCAGCGTGAACCCGAGTGTTTGCTCTATGTAAGCATGGTTATAAATCCCTCATTTTGTGGATCTTGCTGAAGTTCTCAGAAGTGCTTACATGGCTTCTGTCTGGCAGGGTGGGCATTAGCAGGCTGTTGGGTGGGCGGCAGGCAGATGGAGGACTGACAGAAGGTTCTGACAGTGAGTGTTCCTGACAGCTCTAAATCAGGTCAGACGGGCCGAGCCCCGGCACCTTGATTGCTAACTGACACATTAATATGTATTGCGTCTGCAGATGGAATTATAATAGGGGCAATGTGTGTTATTATAAATATCAACACCTGGCCTGGGCAATTTCAGGGTCCCTGGCCAACACTCAACCTTGGTTTCATGGAGTTACTGGTTTTTGTAATTACCAATTTTACTTAAGAMRGAAAAAAACTGAGAAATTGCTGTTCTTTACGCTCAAAATTGTTGCAGTTCTAAACCATAGATGACTGTAATCCTGGGTTAGACATTAATCCAGGGTAGTCAAGGTTTAAGATTTCACACTGCACGATTTAAACACTGGGTTAATGTTGCCATTTGCATATTCATGAGGTTAATTACATTGATTGGGTAAATACAGCTGGTGACAATATTGTCCATCTGTGAAAATGTGACCAAGTCTTGGGCATAAAAAAGCAAATATTAACATGGTCTCTTCCACAGTGTTTAATGTTTTCAGCCTTCTAGCACAGCACTACGGTTACACTGCATCATTACGACGGTGCGATTCATGAGCAGGTTATTATAACCCAGGGTTAAAAGTGGTGGCCACCCTCTTACAAAAGATTTAAGTGTTAAACGTTGCTTAACCCTGGGCTAAAAAGTGTGCTTAGCCCTGGGATTACAGTCAAAAGATGATAACCTCAGGTTAACCAAAGAATGATTAGCTAGTGTGTGTGTATGTGTGTGTGTTTGCATAAGCTAGAAAAACTATTAGCCTACAGTGTTGGTAAAAGGTATTTCCCCTTTTTGATATTCCTTGTTATTGTCTATTTGAGGCACCGAATGCTTTCACATTTCAAACAAATTGTAATATTGCACAGGAGACCTGACTAAACACAAATCTCAGCATTTTAAACTCCATTTCCTTCCTTCGGTCAAAATAGTTAAAGTAACACACAATCATATCATCCCTTTTAAAAGTAAACAGCCACTTAACATCCAGTTGGACCAGCGCTAACAGCAATAACTGAACACGCTCCACAATCAGATATGAGCCCTGCACATCTCAATAGAAGAATCTAGTGTAATTTTCAGAGAACCACTTTAACTCTGACACATTGATAAGTCTACAGACACGTCCTTTCTGTTGGGTTAAAGTCAGGAAATGGCTTGATCTCTCCATTGTGCTCCTTTTTAGCCATTTAGATGTAAGACCACCACAGTGTTTTGGGTCACTGTCTATATGCATCCTATAATATCACACCTCAAACACAGACGCTTGCATTATCTTCTCATAAACTATCTAGTTTCCAAGTCATTCAGATCCCAAGGCAGCAAAATATTCAGCTTCTGCAAACACCTTTCACTTTGATGTTCTTAAAGGGGAACACTGCATTCAATTTACACCAGAGAATGGGAGTTTCACCCTACAAAAGTTCCAATACCACTTATTTCTCTACGGAATAATGGATCAAAATTAATAGGATGATTCAGATGACAAGAGGTTTGATTCTTGTGGTGGTTTCAACCTTGGTCATTTTTACACAGTTTCTTACTCATAGGAGCAACAAGCCCTGAGCTTAGCAGAGACGCCTGCAGTTCTCTGAAAGTTTTCAGGAATCCTATGAGACTTTATGGTTGAGGTGCCACTGTGCCTTTGGATACATTTTGGCTGGCTGGCTACTTCTGGGAATATTCACTATTTTGAAGCTTCATATGAGGATAATGGCTCATGGAGTCTAAGAATTCTAGGAAAGCCTTCGTAACCTTTTCCAAAGTATTTCCAGACCATATCAACCGTATTACAACTTTTCTTCTAAAATACATTATGATATAAAAAAACATTGTTAGATATCCCTGGAACCTAACTGAGAGAAACATGCAATGAAACTCAGACACTGATTCTTGTCACTGTACAAACACCATAAACTCTACAACCGATCATGAAGGCTTCTTTAAAACTTTCAAGTTCTCGCCTTGTTTCTCTTTCTCTGCCCTTAGCTGTCAAACATCAGCCTCCACACGTGAACAGAATTCTCCTGTCTGTCCGTGAGGCATTCAGGCCTGAATGAAGGAGAGGACAAACCGAGAACGAACAAAGCGTATGTCGTTTCTCCAGAGGCTGAGTACGTGACACAGCAGGTTGTGAGTCAGTTTGCTGAGAGCAATCATCTCAAATGTCCAATCATGTAATTAACAGGATTTTAGGAGGCAAATTAAAAAATCACTTGCTATCTACAGCTCATTGTGCTCAAGGACCTAAAAAGACACCAAATATTTAGTGGACATGTAAAAACACCTAATTCCATCTATCCAGATATATTGTGTTGCTTTAAATGATTAACAGCTTTTCAAAGTTTCTGAAATTGTGAAGCTTATTGTATTCAAACATATCGTGTTTAAGGAATTTCACTATATTCAAAAGAATTTTGAAAATGTAATTTTTTTGGAAACCTAATTGCTTCTGGCCTCCAGCTGCGTTTATCTTTGGAGTAATTCAACATGTAAAACAACTGACTAAAGACATGAAAAGGCAACAAGACGACAGTCACAGCAAACATTTAAAAGCACAGCGTGATATTTCTGTGAAAATGCAACTTCCATTGCCACCAAAATGCTTATCCAATATCAATTAAAACAGAATTCATACCTCTTCCGTTTATAAAATGTATAAATCTAAAATTAAAATCTATTACTTTAAGTCTTTAATAAAATATGTTTCTTTTCCTTCTCTCTGAGTTTCAGCATGTTCATCTTTTATTGAAAAAAGACACAATTTACACAAGCACCCAGGACAGCCTGTACTGTGAGCACTCCTTCCTCTTTTTTTTGGACTACTAATATCATTCACATTGTGCTTGATTTGCATGGATTTCAGTTTGGAGAATCTTTTAGGGGTCACACTTCAGTGAAGCTGAGCAGACGGGTGTTGCAGAGGCCGCTGGATCCATGCGGTGCACACACACACCCGCGCACACGCGCAGTAGTTGAGCTGCATTAATGTGGCTGGATTAAGGGTGAGCGCAGCTGTATTGAAAGTTTACAAGCCGCTCCTTCTGTTCTTTGATTAAACAGTTCAGCTTGGATAAACACGGCCATTTGAAGAATTGTTCCCAACACACACAAACACACACAGGCACTCAAATCATTCAAGGGCCGGCACAAGCTCACAACGTGACTTTAGTTATAAGCCGATCTTTTGATTTCTAAAGTAATCCACCCATGAGCTGGTTAAAATATCTGAGAGGAACGTCACACAGAACCGGTTGTGTATGTCTAACTCCGTTTCACACCTCTGACGCTGCAAAATAAAAGAGCCACTGATGCAATTCTACACACATAACTGGTCAGACTAAAAAAAGGAGGGATTTATTTCATATCAAAGCTCTGTGATTGGATTTTGCATGTGTTATTGCGTCACGCTCAGAGCCAGCGCATTAAATAAAAGGGCATTTGAAGAACACGCCGAGGCGTTTTGTCAAACAAAGAACAGAATAATCAATTTAAGTCTCTAATCTCTTTGACCTTGAATATGTAATTTATTCTTTAATGCCGCACGAAACCAAAAGGTTTTGAGGCTTTCAGTCCATGCATGTTACATTGCCAGTCACATATGCTAGTGCGCTCCTAAACATTGATAAAGTTTACATTTAGCACACATACAATGATAAAACAACCACAACGCATACTATCCTTGTTTTTGTTTTTATCTCCACAGCATTGTGGGAAGCACCGCACACATATTCTTTGCAAAATTCAACTTCACCTTTTGATGTTACATAGATTGTACATTTGATTCATTATTTTTATCTTTCCTTTTTCATGTTCTCCTGTCTTTCTTTCCTCCCTCTCTCGTTCCCTGTGTGTAATGTCTCATTTTACATCCTGCCCTCCCTCTTGTAATTGAAATTGACCAGTTTTGGCCGAGGTTCTTCCTGTCTGTCAGTCAGCCCAGGCGATTGCATGCAGCACCGGACCACCAGAGAGCCGGAGCGATGCGCAAAAGCCCACCCGGGCTCCTGACGCTCACCCTCGTTAGTCAATCAAAATTAATGAGAAGAAGCTACGTTCTGATCTCTCAGTATGAAACTGTTTCCCTCCCCTCTCTCTCTCTCTCTCTCCCTCTCTCCTCATTCTTCCGAATTCCAGTTTAGCCGCTGTCATAAGCAGAAGTAAATGCTGTTTCCCAGCGGGCCTCTCTGCGCTGGATGCGGGTGCGATCTGAGAACCGTGTTTTCCCCCAGGCTGCTTGCATCCATGCCTGCAATTCCAGAGGGAGATGCCATCCGCGGTTCTGATGCTAAAGGCTGCCCACGCGAGCCCAGCAGCCTGGGGAAAACACTGTGTTAATTGGATGAGCGAAACGGCTTTGTAAACACGGCAATCTCGTACCAGCAGCGATGTGACATAAACCGGGTGTGTATGTTATGTATGTAAATGTCTAAATAGTCATTTAGACATCAGCACTTGTCTTCTGTCATGGGTTATTCATAGCGCATATATCATATAGTCAGTATGAAGATCTGGACTGTGGTAGACCAGGATGAAATTGTAAAGAGTAAAAGTTTCAAGAACTGTTCGATGTGGGAAATTGTGGTTAATTGTTAAAAGCACTTTTTAAAGTGCATTCAAGCTAATTATTTAATCAGTGTGTGTGTTCCCTGGGAATCAAACCCACAAACTACTGACCCGACCCCCTACCAACAGAGGTGCAGAACACTTGACACGACACTCAGAGCTTCTCCAAGGGAATTGTACTGATAATAAAAGCACTGTGAGTCAATACAGGTCACATCATTATTAATCCTTTGAGATAGAAATCTGATGCACCGTGAACATGCTACAACTTACAGAAGTACAGTGAACTTAAACGAGGCAGAAAAATCAAACCTTTTGCTATTTCTTGATATATGTGACCCGTGCTGGCAAAAAAAAGTTATACTGAGCAAAATGTTCAAAATTTGGTGTTGTAATTTTCACATTCTCCATTAAAAATCTTGAAAATAATGTATGATTTGAATGCTTTTACCCCTCAGGAAACATACAAATAAAGATAATGTTAAATATTTAATTGTTATTTGGGGCTTTGGGGTTGCTAGACAAGAGCTTAAAACATTTTTTCATTTATTTGGCTTGTAGTTTGTTATAAGCTGGGCACATTTTGCCAGAGCGGGTCACATGTGCATAATATCTTTAAGTATAAACTCAGAGACAGAACTGGCATCCTACCAACAGCTTCAAAGCATTTCAAATGCCTGTATATTCTGACAGGTACCGCCTTACTGTCAGATGTTGAGGAACTTAATAAAAACCTCACTTTACTTTTGCCCTCTACAATCATCACTGTAGCTTCTCAACGTCACACTTTCTTTCCAGAGATTCACACAGTTTTTGTTTTCACCTCAACCTTCCCTGCATTAACATTTAGATTATACTCCATTTTGTGATGAATTCTACACAAAATGTAGTTCTTAAGTCACAAGCTCGAAGCTTAAATCCATCGTTATACTTTCTGATCTGAGCTGTAAATTTGTTGGATTGTGTTTTATCTTTCATTGGACTGTGATAACAACTATCACTATTAAACATGACATTTATGCACTTTTAAAAGTGTCAGCTCTCCCTGTAAAGTAAAGATACTTGTTTGTACAGCCATGAATATGTTTACTTTACTTTCTGTCAGGGTGGAAAATAAATTATTTTTGCTTCTCTCCTATTTATTTTCAGAAGGAAGCTTTGAGCGAAAACCTGAAAAAGTCTGACTTCTGATAGATGTTTCTTCCACCATTCGCTCAAAATACATCTTGTTGCTTCTAAGAGTTTCAAAAAACCTGTCACCTGCCCTGTTCGTCTGTGAAGCTGTCTGAAGCTATTAAAGCAACAGTATGACCAAAAATGAAAATTCTTTTATCATTTACTCACTCCAGTGTCATTCCACATCCATATGACTTCCTGTCTTCCGTGAGACACAAAAGGCCTTACATTGGTAAATGACAGCCTCAGTCACCATTGACTTTCATTTTATTTTTTTTATGCAAAAAGTGAATGGTGACTGAAAATTCTGTCATTCCATAATCTAGAGATTACAAATGTAAGTGATACAGTAGGTTTGAACTGTCTCTTTAAGACAAACTGAGTGACTGAGTGTTTTTGATAAACATGGTTCACTTTTGTTTAATCACACCACATTATCTTAAGCAGTTCACTCATTTCATTAAAGAAACATTCTGAAAATGTTCTTGCAACCTAAACTTCTATCATTCTGTTCTGTCTGCTGCTCCGTCTATTTATTTCCCTCCCTCCTGCTTACACATACAGGTCTCACATATGACAGTCAAGAATGTCAATTTGTAAAAAAGAAAAATGGGAGAAATGAAAAGGGCAAATGGATTTCTTCGGAAAAGCTCTGACTGGAACAGATCAATAAATGTGCCCATAGAAATATCAGAGAGGAAGAAAACGTTGCTTTTCTGCCCAATACAGACACTTAAACATCTTCTTTCTTTTGTTTTTGCAGGAAGCGCTTCAAACTGTATATTGAGTGCTTGTTTGTAATTGTTCTACTCTTGGTCGGAGAACAACCAGAGGGCTTTAGGGTTGTTTAAAAACATCAACTTGCTTTTGATTATGTATTTTTTGTCGCTACAATTTAACCAGGCATTAAATTCCTAATACATTCCTAATGCAGTTCCTAATAAAGTCACCAGATAGTCATTCATTTACTGTATATTAAGTTTTGTTACTGTATATTAAGTTAATTTTGAACTCAATTACATGTCAGTCAATTCAACGTTACGAAAACTCAAACCACAAAGTCAAGCGTGCAACAGTTGAACTTGGCTTTATAAATATGAAACGCATGTGTCTGAACTTGGAGAACCGCAGTAAAAAGAGGCTGTGTTCTAATACAGACTGGAGACATGTTGTGCGGAAGTACATACTGATTACAGGCTCGTGCTAATGCATGGTACATTACAGCATGCAAGCGCAGTAGGAGGAACAGGCAAATTATCAACCTCCAATTGAACTCTCTGTGACGACCGGGGTAGATTTGAGTGGTATGAATGTTAATGGAAAAAATAATAGGATAGAAAAATAGAAAAAGAAAGGAAAAATGAAGTGATGCACATGAAAGCCTGTGACTACAATCAAAGAAAAAGCATTTCTAAAGTACAGAAGTCAAGATTATAATCAAGCATTTTGTCCGGATCTGCCAAACTACTGCCTGTGCTGTTAACTCATAATTCCAGTCTTGACCAACTGAAGTGTGTTATGACCAAGTGACAGAAAAAGTGGTAAAGTCTTAATTGGCCAAACTGCAGAACATTTTGTAATTTTGGCTCTGCAGATGTGTAAAGCTTAGATGCAATTTGAACTATTACTTAAAATATTTGCTTTTGTCAAACTAGATAGTATATGACTGGATGTGATGGATTCCAATTAGGACTGTAAAAGTTATCAACAACGTTTGCCTAAATTCACCCCAAATGCCTGCTAAAAGAAATATGTTGTTTAAAGCTACAATTCGTAACATATGCCCCTCTAGCGCCATCTCTGTTTGAACTGCAGGTTACTAAACATATTTTTCTCTACATATGTTAGAATCAAATGATGCTCTATTGACATTTCCCATAAAATCAATACAAACAGCTCAAATATATATAAATCATTATCATAAGCCAAAAGGAACTTTTTGGCTTTAACACCATGACCCTAGGCATCCCATAATATTACAAGCTACGTTTCAAACAGTTAATGGTAATTTCCCAAAACATAAATAGATAAAACACTATTCCACACAGCCATTGTGAATTCCAGAGGGAAACCGTGGCGATTAGCCTTCATGATTGGCCTACAAATTGACATCATAACTGAGCAGCTCCACAGAATTGCTTTGGGGTCCAAGGGGGATAGAGTTCTGTCAGGGGACATAATCGAGCACGACAGAAGCTTTGATATTCATCATATAATTAAGAGGTGACCACCAGTTGGCAATATGTCTGTGTAAATTAGTTTGTGAATGATGCATTTAGACACATTTACGGTAGCAGCGCATATGACAATGTGAAGAAATGCTAGTCTACTCTTGCTAGACCACACCACACCACGCTGCTGTAATTAGGAGACACCGCATTCTGTTTTGTACCCCTGTGGGCATTTCCATGGACACAGCTGTGCCCACTGAGATGCCTGAGGCAAAAGAATGCCCCTCTCCAGCCTGGCAAAAAAAACAACCCAAAATACTAGAGAACAGGGCTGTGCTGCTAACAAACAGAATCAGCTTAGCATACAAGGAGCCCAACTCAAGGGTCATAAAGCTCAGACAGTGAGGCAAAGGCTTATGATAAAGATGATCTGTTTTAGACAGGCTGAAAGCTTATTATCAAGAGGAAAATAGAACAGGTGTATGTAATTGGGCTGGGGATTATCTGTAAATTCAAACACAAATCCAAATTGTGGACAGGACACAGGCCTTAAATCTGTGTTTATGAAGTGCTCCGAGAAG
>JBAJNP010014776.1:0-10610 GCA_036877545.1 Yasuhikotakia modesta | reverse complement strand
AACTAACACTCAGTATATATATTTCAGCATTTATTAGTCTTGTTAATGTTACCAGAGACTTTATTTATAATATATAGCAGTTATGTGTGTTGTTCATTGTTAGTTTATGTGAACCATTAATGGATCCTATTGCAAGTGTTACACGTTTGTTTGATAATACATTTTTCAATACAAGGAGAACTGCACGAACGAGGAGATCCTGCTGTCTCTGAAGTACGTGCGTCCTGGGAATGGCTTTGAACCCAAGTTCCAGCTTTTGGAGAAGGTCGATGTGAACGGGAAAGACGCGCATCCGCTCTTCGTCTTCCTCAAGGAGAAACTTCGCTCCCCCAGCGACGAGCCAGTGTCCTTCATGAGCGACCCCAAGTTCGTCGTGTGGAGCCCGGTGTGCAGATACGACATCGCGTGGAACTTCGAGAAGTTTCTCATCGGGTCCGACGGAGAGCCGTTCAAACGCTACAGCAGGAGATACCTGACCAGCAACCTGGAGGGAGACATCAAGAAGCTTCTCAGCGTCGCCAAATAAAATCTCTTTGAATGCTTGTGTCCACAAACATCAGGTTATCTGTAATAATTACGTCAGCCTTTAATGGCCTTAGCAGGTCTCATGGCGGGTTGTGACGTCACGCGCATGATGTTGCTGTGTTTGGACTTTTAGCTCGTGAAGATGCTTCTGTAAACATGTTTGTCTGTGGGGAGGATCTGATGTCATGCAAAAGCCCAAACCCAACAGTTTCATTTAGCCCATGTATGGCACAACACGCTTGAACCAATAAATGTGTTTCCTACT
Source organism: Yasuhikotakia modesta (assembly GCA_036877545.1). Taxonomy (NCBI): domain Eukaryota; kingdom Metazoa; phylum Chordata; class Actinopteri; order Cypriniformes; family Botiidae; genus Yasuhikotakia; species Yasuhikotakia modesta. The sequence goes on along the minus strand of JBAJNP010014776.1, from coordinate 9,820 downwards.
GAGTGTCTTGGGTGTGTGTGTGTGTGTGTGTGTGTGTGTGTGTGTTGTTTTTCTTACCATCAGGTGCACTGAAGTGTTTCATTCAAAATTAATGAGTTCCACTGGAATCAAATCTCCAATGAAGGTGTGTGTGGAGGCTAGAGTTTCACTCTCAGTGACTTAGCAAAAATAATGATAAACATATTGCATTTTTACTTATCCACCACCCAATACACAGCATGCATGTCAAAAGGCACTCATACATTAATTTCCCATGAGCGAAAAACTTCTATTTTTACAAACGTACTAAGCTCAAGTTGATAGGCAGATATTTTGAATTAAGGTTAAATGGTTAAAGTTGTAATGCTTAAGCTTTGTACACAAATGGATGCCTATGCAAGTGCCCAGCACACAGGAATAACAATAACTATTACATCAACTATCTCACTTCTATAGAAAGCACTTTAATGTCACCTTGAATAGAAGTGTCTGCCACATGCATTAACGTAAATGTATTTAGAGAATAAATTGCATCTCAGAAATGACTTAAGACTCACATTTAAAACAGGAAGACGAAACAAATTACATATAATCAGGCTTCCACATCTTTATTATATTTTCAATTCAAATAGGCGTAATCAAAATCTGGTGTTGCACATCTTGGCATGATAAATATTAGAACACAAAGCAGCTAAGCACTGTGCCCCAGATAGTGATCGTGTACATCTATGCAAGAAATGTCTAGGAAACAAACAAAAGTAAAATTTAAACTATTTTTTCTGAAGGTTTGGGAAGGCAGTCGTAAGGGGCAGTTAGAATTAATCAGTATTGAGCCTGTGTCTTACCTTTTAAAGCTGGATATAATTTATTAGCCAGATCATAAATTTAGCATTGCCACAAATAAATAACAACCAACCAATGACTGCTAATAAACATTGGAAACAACCATCTACCATTTTGCAGTTTGAAAAATTGTCATGCTATTTTGCCACGAAAAAGAAAAGCTTTAGAATAATGGATAAAATTGTTGTGTATTATGTTCTAAGCAGTATGAAGCGTTTGTAACAACTTGAGTTTAAGGATTTTGCTAATGCCACGACACCCATAATGCCACAACTATCCAAATGGCAAATGTGCTAGTGTACATGCACAGGAAATAACATCACTGTTTCTGTATCATTAATCAGAACAACCTGTTGTTTGTATATTAGTCTCAGTCAATATAATGTACCTATTCAAGTGTCATTAATTTAGCACCACATTTGACTTGATATTCCTGCCTGGCTTGAAGCCATTTAAAGCAGAAATATCCACCAAAACCCCCCCCCAAAAAATCCTTGAAACCCTTTTAAATGGAACAATGCCAAGCACAACCCATCCACTCTGACATAAGATACTTTGCAAATGTATTTTGGATTAAATCCCTTTTTTATGGGCAGTAAATGCATGAACACAACAATAGTCACTTATCCACCTATTACTTTTAAAGTGTATCGACACACAAACGCTGATATTTGTGGGGCACGTTCTATCATAAACTTGACCTTTTGTGGCATCCGTTTGGTTTGAGTTTTTGAAAGTGAAATTTTAAGCCACCGCCCATCTTGTACGGCAAATTTAATGTGGCTTTGGAGGAAAAATACAACACAGAGGGACAATTAATATAAAAGCGCAAGCTTCTCCGACAGAATCCCTGTGCTTGCCACAAACTTAAACGATTTTCGACACAGAGAATCTATGCGTCACTGGAGGCACGTAACAAGATGCTGATCGCTAGTCCAACATTAATGGGGAAAAAGGCAAATTGAAACAATTCAGATAGCATAATGTTGCATACATGGTCTGCTTTTAGGCATTTCCGCTCTCCTGGTCTACGCAAAATTTCAACTAACATTCATGTCGTCCAAAGAGCAGGTTATATTGCCATTATACCCTCATTTCAAACGAAAGAAATTGTCGAATTATCAGCAGGCATCAAGGTCCAAGAAAAGTCTTTCATGTCACACATCAAACTAAAATTCTCTTTATTATTAATATTCTTTTTGGCTCCTGATAAAGACGCGTGTGTGAAAGAAAATTAAAATAAAGCTAAAAACAAAGGGCCTGCTTGTGAGCCTTTAATAGTCACTGAAGTAGCCAGGGATGTGCGTTGATGTATTGTTGTTTATGTAGTTTTTGTTTCAGTGCCTGTTTTTGAAAGACTACAGAAACTCAGTTGGTGTCCATGTGCTCATCCAGGCTCTCCGGGGCTCCTCCCAGGGACGCAGACGGGGGAGATTTGGAAGTTGTGTCCGTATCTCTCCGTTGGTAAAAGAGCACGTAAGCTGCTTTAGTCTGTGAAGGAGAACAGACACGTTTAGATGAATGTGGTATTCCTTACAGTTGGACCTTGTGCTTTTAAAGCTAGCATGCTATTGTTAGCATTTCTAAAACTGCCCACCAGATCTTTAAGACTCAACTGGAATGATTATATAATCAACAAACAGCAAAAATAAAGGGCTGTTTTGGGTTATTTTTGGGCAAAAAATCTTAACCAAGCAGTCTTGGAGAGACATCACAACGCACTGCTAGCTTTCATTGGCTGCTGGTCAGGGTGTAACTACTTAGGGCAAACCTATTGACTCACTAGATTTTAAACAGGTTTGAAAACTGCTGACCAGCTAATATCGGCGTCTGAAAGCACACAGACTTGGAGATGCATTCTGTCCAATTTGACTTATAGTGAAATGAAACTCTCCTGAGTTTGGGACATATTTGACATGATGTCATTTGTTAACTTGAGGATTGTTTTGTGACCTGAATGTCCATTAATAAAAGAAGTCTCACCACTATCTGGTCTTCAGTGGCAGAAGAAACACTACTGTCATCAAAGTAATACCATTTTCCATCCATTTTGTTCTTGCCATATGCTGTGTCTGAAAGAGGAAATGAAAACGTGTTACTCAACCACTGAAACTCCGTAATCTGAAACGAGCAGAGTAATTATTTCCAGGTACAATTCCTGGGAGTCATATAATGACATGTAAATGATCAACTGTATGTAACACCAACCACAAACATCAAACATGATATCTGTCCAGGCACAAAGGTGCTTAAAGGCATTAAACTATTAACTATTAATCTGACAAGCTATATAACTAAGGGCTTGGAAAGAAAACGAGGAACAGTAAGCCAGATAAGACCGAGTCACAAGAACAGGAAGTTGCATATTTCTCAAGGAATTAATGGTTGTGAAATACCAGTACAGAGAAGAAATGAGATTTACTTACAATGACCTCCACCCATGCCTCCATAGTGGTTGGAAACAGCGATGAGGTCATAGACGTAGGGGTCAGCCTTGGGGTCGCAAACAAACTCGGACATGTTCAAGTCTCTGTGTGACAAACGGCATCCAACAAATTAACATGTTACAGTCAGTTCAAAATAGATTTTTAATGCCTTTACTGTATTTTTTACTGTACTTTCAGGCTCTTTTTCCTGATCATCTGCAGTACTGACCTCCAGTAACCGTTTACTCTATTCACAACATCGAACAATGGAAGGGTTTGTCTACACAGACAAGCATGATTCAGCCCTTCAGAAACTGACACCTTCCTCATAACAACTGAATGTTTTCTTTAACAGAAGCACCTCCAACTGGGATGAAGGTCAAAACATGCAGACAGATACCAGACTGATAAACTGCTACTAATGTGGTGCTATATACACCACATGTGTGAATTCACCGCATGTGTTCTTATGCCGTTTCTATTCTTTTAATGGTTATTGTTCACATTACATTATAAATCCAACACAAATCCTCACTGATGAATCATCAAGTTACAAAGAGAGAATGACCCGCTTTCTGTATGAAACAGCGCCATCTGGTGGCAAATTAAACTAAAATAACTTTAACAAGATGACTATTTTCGAACATATTTTTGTGCCAAACAAGCACATAAATGGTAATTTAGTAAAGCTGCAATCTGTCATTTTTTACTCTTTACCACCTTCTGTTTAAAACATACAACTGCAGGTTAAGACATTTTCTTAGATGTTTATAATTCTGACCTATTTCAAAGGCATCTACCATAAATTTACAGACGATATGTAAAATGTAATTATTTCGATATATGCATGTACTCAAAAACTGTAATGCTCTGACAATGGTGGCTTTCTTACTGTCCGTGATCTGTGGTAAATTCAAGTAAACGTGAGCAGTGTGTGTGTGTGTACTGTTACCTAATGGGAAAGTCCACAACAGTGTCAAGCTTGTCTCTCCAACAGCGATTATAAGAGAAGCGCTTTAGATGAACCACCAGAATGTGCGGGAGAGACCACAGATCAAACTTCTTAGTGGCCTGCTGGTGTTTCTTACACATGGGGCAGTACCTGCAGACCAGTGAAGATACGATCAACCAATGAAAACGCAGTGATGAATGATGAAGACTGGAGTGTGACCTCACCAGGGGTCGTGTTCTCCTAAAGTCTCCATGGTGGTAAAGAGCTCGATGCATTCTCGTAAAGCTACTGTGGTCTTCTTCTTCTGGGCATGCAGCATGCTCTCGTGTTTGTCGTAAGCCTGGGAAGAAACTTTACATTAACGTCTGAGGATATTTGATTTGAGCGGGTTTTAAAAACGAGCAAAACTAAGAATTACCTCAGCTTCCTGGTCATCATAGCAAAGTTTCTTAGCGTCAGAGTCCCAATCAATGGCTACTGTAGAATGAGCTGTAGAAATGGTCATTAATCAGTATATAATGTATATAATTCTTATAACAGTCCACATGTGAACTGATAGATTCTGGTTCATATTTAATGACAAGCATCATTTTTTAGTATTAAAGGTAAAAATCCATCAGTTACTTGTGAGTTTAAGGAGATTTCCATCAAAAGGCAGCGAGCTGATGTTGGCTGTCCCGTACGAGTTGACCATGCTGAAGGAGAAAAGTTTGGGCCTGGAAGAGAAGGATTTTCCACTGCTGCTATTGGGTCCATTTTCTGGTTCCGAGTCGTCCTCCCCATCCACAGTGTCTGAGTGGCTGTTCTCAGGTTCTGGACTCTCCTGGTGATCCATGGCTTCCTCTTCACCTGAAATACATTTGCCATTAAGTGCTTAAGAAACATACAATCATACATACTTGTCTGAATCCTCAATGTGAGGTTCAGACAAGTTAGACCTGTTAGCATAATATTCAATAAACATCTAGGATGTGTAAACTGAGACGAATCTAAGCGTCATACCATCGCAAACTCCATTGGGGCCGTTACAGGTTCCGGAGTGGTTGCTGCTGTTGGATCCGGCACTGCAGGAAGCGCCATCTGACACCGGACTGCTGCATCCGCTCAGTCCTGTGCTGTGACTGGACGCTGAAGCTATGCACTCCGGTGATTGGCTGCTGCTGGAGGAAGTGGCCGAAGCCGGTGCTCGGCTGTCCGTCACGGTTCCCTGCGAGCGCTTAACGTACCGCCTGCAACCACAAAGACAATTACAAGGTCAATATAATCTGAAACCGCAAGACAGAAAACAGACTAACTAACCCAAGACCTACCCAATCCTCTCCAGCACACGTTCATACAGGGTGTCCACGGTGAGGTTGTGGCGTGGGACGGTGATGAGGAGGGGCTGGCCGAAGAGCATCGTGCCAGAAGACCCTCCACTGTGCTTGGCATGCCTTTCTCTGAAGTACACAGGCAGGTTCATCTTCTCACTGTCTTCCTCCGATACCTCATAGCTAATGGAAAAAACAACCGGTAAGAAGCCAAGCTAACAGACAACACAAACAGCAAACGTTATTTGGAGAGATTAACAGATGACTTACACAAAGATGTCGTCCTTCTCCATTATGTGACTGAGACCATCATCCCGTTTGTAAATTTTATGGAATCTGTGATTGTAAACATCTGCCACAACCATCTAGAAGAGATGAAAGTCATACGTTTGAAAGATTGTTGTGGGTGAAATATCCTTTCAAACAATGCAAAAGATTGGCTATAGTAAGTCTTACATTCTCAGAAGGAACTCCAGACAGCTTGGCCAAAGCGCTGCACAGATCAGCCACTGCACCCATTTTTGGAACCACGACCCGGTACTGCAAAACAGCAACAGTGTTATTTAGTTCAGGTTCTGGACACCAGTCGTGTTCAGCTAAGTGTGCTCAGAAATCATTCTTACTTTCATAGCTCTGAACTGGGGGTCAGAACGGACCAAGAAGACCTCCATGGTGCGATCTTTCTTCATGGGCAGGGGAAGTGTGAGGTAGCAGAATGGGTCAAAGGTAACAGAAACTTTGGCGCACTCTGGGCAAACCAACGTCGATTTGAACAAGCCATGGAAGATGTCCACGATTATGGAATCGTTCCGCAACCTGTGATTTGCCCAAGCTTCCTTGGCTACAATCTGTAGACAAATAAGATCAGGACCAACGTTATACATTTTACGGCCTGTACCACAGCAGTGGTGTTGAGATGGCTTACAGGAACAGTGCTGAAACCTTATCACACCAAGAAAGAAATCGATAGGGGTCAAAAAGCAACAAATCTTTACACCTTGCATCAAATGTACCGAGTTTTGCTTATGGAAACAGGAGCTTTTGCCAGGTTGTCTACTGGACTTTTGTTTTGCCTTTGTCATAATAGCAACTGTGGTTAAACAATGGAAGTGACAACTCCAGACTTTCATTTTACCTCGTCGGGCCGTCCCTCAGCGTCTCTCAGGGCCAGGTAAGGCTTCTTCTTAACACGGTTTAGGTCCTCATGCAGGCCGTCCAGCAAAAACGCCAGCAGCTCCTGAGAGTCTTGCTGCTGGTACCCTGAGAACTGCGGCGCAAACCGACCCACCTGGGTCTGACCAGAGAGAAAAAGTCTTTAGCATCTAGATTATGAAATAGTTGCAATCCATAACTTGTGCCTCTATGGCCATCTCTGTTAGAACCTACAATTGCACATTTTAGACTGTAAAATGTACTTCTCACATGTTAAAGTCAAATTAAGCCAAACTGACATTACATTATATATATATATATATGGACCTGGCTGCTCAAATGATAAATTGTTACTATATGCGTACCACAGTGAATTATTCACTTACTTTGAAAGTGCGGGGAGCCACGTAACTGGTCCGACTAAGCCACATCTGCTTGACCAGATCGGCGTAGGCCTCTGCGATTTCCCCTCGCATCCCCAATGGATTTTCTCTGTTGATCTCTGCTTCGTACCGGTCCTCCAGAAAATATTCCGTCAGCGGGGGAGTATTGCTCAGACACTGCCATTAGAAGAAATTAAAGAGACTAAATAAAAGGATTTAACCATTATCACAATTACTTGACCAGTGACTGTTTTATAAGGACTCTTCAAGGTATAGTTAAGTAAGGTATAGTACCTGGAGAGCAGAGTTCATGAAGCAGGTGTTGCCAAGGTTACTCAGACCACAGAGGCCTGGCTGAGCAGTCGACTCTCGGTAACTATAGGAACTGTAGGAGTTGTAACTTCCCAACCTGTACAGGTATGTTGGGTTAGCAGTTATATTCACCACCGGTTACCGCCTCAAGTAAGATTAACTACAGCAAATAATTTGGGTGACTGAAGTACTAGAAGATAAAGAAATGGAAATGAAAAAAGTTTCCCCATTTAAACACAAAGAAAGCAACTAAACTTATGACAAAACTCACAATTTTTTACCATTAGGCGGCTGTGCTAATAAAAACCATAAACTGTTAAACCATAAACTGTTAAACCATAAATGAAAACCTTAACTGTTAAAGTTCTGTAATACAGTGGCAACAGCTTTAAGACCAATATTTAATCTGTACAAGCGATTTGTTCTGAGTGGGAAGTGACACAGTATTGGAGCTGACCTGTTACCAGAGGTACTGTTGTTTAGCATGTAGCTGGAGTTGCTATTGCTATCCCCATTTGTTATTGTGGAGGAAATGGTGGCAGAAGAATTGGAGGAGAGTTTTGGGGAAGTTGTATAATTCCGAGAGGTGGAAGTACTGGACCTGGAATGAGCAAATAATGAGTTTGAATCGGTTAAAGCAAGAAACGATCAGAACGACTGGCAAAACTTCAGATTTTTCCTTCAGGTTACAAAACAGCACAAGCATAAAACTACTAAGAACCTCCAAGATAGAAACTAGATGTGATTTAAACATTAAATAATCATACAATATAAACATTTAAAGATGATCTAAGCAACTTCAATAAACATTGTAAAGCTACTACCAGCCAGCCAATCAGATCCATGCTTCCACCTACAGGTGAACATAAATACATCTGCTGTCTATCATAAAATGTTCTTACAGTGAATCTCAGGCATGCAGGTACATACTTAGAATGACAGCTTTGTCTTGGCCATGTGCCATCCTCATTTTTCTTCTCAATAACAAGCACCTGTGGGCAGAAACAGCAGTCAAGACAGCAGACAAGATTCATGCAAACTCAGAACTCTTAAATCATCCATCAAGGGTTCCAAAGAACCAAATTTTGAAATGTAGCTCAATGCTGCACCTGTCCTTGGAAAAGTCCCGCGTCCTGCACAGTGCTGTCCAGTTTGTTGAGCTGTTCGTACGTGTTACTCATGTATTTATTCCAAAGTCGTGTTTCCTTTTCCGAAGGGATATCGAATAAACGCCGCATCTCCTTTTCAATTGTATCTATAAACACAATCGACATGAAAACAGGAATAAAACTGTTGCAAAAGAAAATGGGGAGGTGAATAACATTCTTTTACAGAGCAATGAAGAGTTTTAATCAAGATCCATCTAGGATCAAGGTTTAGGTGACACAACAGTACACAAAATAAACATTAAATAGACAGTTCACCCATAAATGACAACTCATCCATCATTTAATCACTATTTTTTGTGCTTTCACATTTGCAAACCAATGAATGCCAGTGAAACTATAAACAAATCAAGAACAAAGCTGTACCGCCATGTGATCAGAGTCACATGACCTACTATCTGTGCAGTTATAAATCAGGATTAAATCCGTAATATACTACAGTCAAAATACAAATAAAAGTCCCACATTAGGGCAATTCACCTTACATAATGGAAAATAGTTCTAACTACAGCATTCTGTCTGAATGCTTAAGTGGTGGTTATGGTCATCACTGCTGATATATGATCTAGGGGATATTTTCTGGAAGGCGTATGAATCTCATACCTATAGTGTCAGCTTTGCTGAAATGGCGTGTGACTACTTTATCCATGTTGTCATTTTCACACAGGTTTAACTCCAGCAAATACACTTCCACTTTACAATGCTTTACAAACATCCCGTGCTCAACCACCTGAAAAAAACAGAAAGGAATACAGAAAATACAAGAAATAAATACCAAAAACTACAGGTACCCTATACAATTCAATACACTTGCCAGCTGACATAGCTAAATACTATGTTTTTTAACTATGTGATATTTCAATGGAATTTTAAAGGACAATACCATCACACTGATGTTTAAATAAGCAATTGCTAAATTGCAGAATCAGTTTCCAAAAATGGAAACAGAAAAATGAACCAAGCCTCTATCAAACAGGAAAGCACATTACATTTCTTATATACATAAAAAATCAGTTTCAAATGTGAATTTGATAGCACAGAATTTAAAATCAATGCTGCATTAGAGAGCGTCACAAATAAGTTCAGAGAGGGAGGAGGTGTAACCTTTCTGATGATGGGCCTCTGACCCTCCAGACAGCCATACCAGCTGACCAGCTTATTCCAGGCCTCTGTGGGCACCAACACGTAGTCTAACTCATCAATAAGATGCTCCTTAAGCGTCTGGGATTTATGATCTGTAACGGAGAAAATAATCAGAAAATCCCTTCAGCACCATCAGTCATCAGAATTAGTTAGG
>JBAJNP010014775.1:0-10610 GCA_036877545.1 Yasuhikotakia modesta | reverse complement strand
TCTCTCTCTCTCTCTCTCTCTCTCTCTCTCTCTCTCCCCATCCTCCCCTCATTCTGTCAGGTTTAAGTGGGGCCGTTGATGTGAAGACGCTGGCCTCTACAGGTGAGATTGGATGGGAGGATTGGAGCGAGGGATGAGGTGGAGGTGGGAGTGTGCTCGTGCTCAGTCAATTGAAAAGCTGTCAGAGAGCGAGCGAGCCGCTGGAAGGAGAGTCAAGAGATAAGACGAGGTTCTCATCTGCCAGATGAGCTCTAGCGAGGTCAAGACAACGCGCCGCTAATCTAGTTAATTTTAGACCCTTGATTCGAAAAACATGTTGAGTCAAACTCCAGGCTGATAAAGGCTCGCGGTTTATGCTTTATATCAAGTTTGATTCTGTGTTTTTATGTTTTCCCCCTTTCCTTTATTTGTTTATCTTTGTTTCTCCACAGTAATCTGAGTGAGAGCCACAGAGATTTTGCCAGCGCTGTGTTTCTGCAGTCTTGTTTTTCTTTATCAACAAGGGCTGATTGGAAATAATTAATGAGCGAATGGAAGCAAAACCTCCGCGTGGTCTTTGGTATCTTCCGGTTTTCAGCGTACGACTCCTTAGCATCACAATAATGAGCTTGTCTGTGGAAGTTACAAGCGCAGAAAGTGTTTTAAGCTAATTTAATCTTTTGTAGCTGCTTTTTCTTTGCATGTCATTTCCATATTTTTGAATTGCGCTTTGTGCGTTCGCATCCTGTCTCGACGTCAACGTTTCTGAAGTCGAGCTTTGTTCTGTAGCTCCGCTTCGTTAAGGGGATTACAAATAATAGCCCAAATTCTTGTAATTAACATTTAATCTTTAAGCGGCGGTTATTTATTTACAGATGTGAGACGGGGAAACCAAGCGTCCCTCAAACATGCCCGGCTTCTGCTCTTCAAAGAAGCTCGGCTAATATTTTTATTAAAGACTCCACCTTCAATTTGGTTCAGTTCAGTTCAGCCCGGGTCGAAGCAAGCCAATTTTCTGCTCCAGACGGCTTTAATAAACCCTGGGCTCGCTCACAAACCTTCTCCTGATGAAGGCAGTTTAATTTAAATTAAAGGAGAGTTTCTTATCTAGCAGAGCAAAGAGTGTGACTACTGTAGTCATTCTTTTCTTCGCAGGGTAATTAAAACAAAAACCGTTTCTGAGGCGATTATAAATGCGGGATCTGATACGCGGCGCCTTTCTAACACGCAGAGATGTGATTTTGATGCATGTTTATTTTCTTTATCCGTCTTCTTTTGGCCACGTCTGCTTTTCCCAAACAACGATAAGACGCTGGGGTGCGTTTGAAAGGGATCAGGGTGAGGCTGTGGTCATTGCTGAGTTTTAATTGAATCCGTCGTCACGACTTGTAAGTGAACTGAGCCAGACGAGCCTTTAAATCAGCTTTCGGTTAAATGGGTGTCAGTGGATCTGCTCACGGCAGCGGTTGCTGTTCTGTTGGGCTGGTGTCGGGCTGCGTTTATCAGATTCACTTGGATTAATCGGGTCGGTGACATTTGGTGTGACACCTTTGCAAGCGTTAGTCAATCTGATGACAAGATTACAGAGTTTGATTGGATAAATTACTCTATACAGCCCAGTTTTTTAGATACTATTTTATTTTATTGATTTGCATTTTTATAATTGTTGACATGGTCACATACAGAATTATTGTTTTAACTAGTTTATCTGGACCTAGACAACTTTTATTAATCATGGCAGTGAAACTGATTAGCTAGACTGAGTAAATAACAAGCCTTCTGTGAAACTCTTCTGTTTTGTGTTTTTGTTTATTATGTAATTTTAACAATCATTTTATTTAAATGGTTCAGATAATGTCATCAGTTATCATGACATTATATTCATATGTCAATTTTTTATTTATTCATATGTCTTAATATCACTAATTATTGTTATTATTTAAAGTATGTTTAGGACAATGCTGAATTCTTTTCAATAATACCATTTATCTTGTGTTTTTTATGTGTTCCCTGTTTTGTTTTTCATTAAATGTAAAGCTACTGTAAAACAAGACAACAATAGTAAAAAAAAAACTGTACAAATAAATACATTAGATTTTAATTGAATGAAATATTTGTTTTAAGCTTCGCTTTTACTGGATTTCCTCAGCTGAATAGCGATAATTCATTGCACGTAACTCACAAAATAAATGATCTGAATCAATTAACTGTCTTTTGAACAATCGTTCGCCGCGCGCTATTAGTTCCAGTGACGCCGTTTTTCTGAAGTGATGATGATTGACAGGCTATCCGCTGAATGCTTAATGTCTTCTGTCTCTACTGTATAGATGCACAGAGGATTAAACCTGGTCTGTTCACCCCCCTGCCTCCTTCCTGCCCGTCGGGTTATTTATCATAGTTGTGCTAGTCACTGCCACTCTCGACACCACTGTTATTAATGAATTTCCACTCTGCCGGTAATTCACTTTAACCTGTCTCCCTGCATTCATTCTTTCTGCTAAAGCGGACAGAGGAAGAGCAGAATTGAGGTTGGGGGGGTGGTAGAGCGGGGGCGAGTGAGTCATGAGGTTTATTTTGCCTCAGAATCATTTTTCGGTGCTTTTCCTATGAAATATTCACTGCCGTTGCGGACCGAATTCCAGTTGGGTTTAGATCAGAAAAATATCCTGTTGTTGTCGTTCTTTCTTCTTGTTTCTGTTGGGCTGACCTTTAACCTTTTCCCGCAGGCCGCGTAATGTGGAACCCGTGTGCAGGAACCTGCAGGCTCAGATCCTGAACTGCTACAGAGAGAACCGCGGGCAGACGCTTCAATGCGCCGACCTGGCCAGAGAGTACATGCAGTGCATTAATGCAGCCAAGAAGGTAACAAACAAAGTATTGCGACCATCTATGTGAACTTTACTGCTGGTTCAGTTGATTAGTTTTACTAGATTTAGTTGGGATAAACGACTAGTCATCCAACTAATAATTGCTTGGTTAGTGAGGTGAGGTGTTTTCAGTTTAGTTTTTTACTGTACTGAGTACTGAGGTGAAAATAAACAGGTTTTAAGATGCTAGGTTCAAAAATAGTTTAAAACTTAAACTCATCTCCGGTTCTGATCCATTATTTTGTCTCCATGCATGAACGTGTTCTTCGTAAACGCTACATAAAATTGTGACCCTAAGCCAGTCAGGTTAAACACGGCTTTCAGGCCAGCTAGTTGATCTCAGACTAATCCAGTGATTCGCTGTTGCTCTGTTACACCTCCTGTTACTGAACGCTGGTTTTGAAGGCATTATGTCTTCTGAAGTTAAACTTTTGATGTTCAGTTGTAGCCAGGCAACAGTAGAATAATGGCTTTACTCCATCACACCCCTAGTCGCTGTGTGTGTGTATGTGTGTGTGTGTGTGTGTGTGAGAGAGTGTGTGTGTGTGTGTGAGAGAGTGTGTGTGTGTGTGAGAGAGTGTGTGAGAGTGTGTGTGAGAGAGAGAGAGTGTGTGTTGAGAGGTTGTTGGCTCAATAACACACATTGCACTCAGGGAGTGTGTGATAATCACTGCTATGGCAACAGCTCTTAGTACCAGGATGTGGATTTTGGCCGCTGTTGTTGGTTTATCACTCACGCACCCCCCCACCCTCATTTCTTCCATGGTTGTGTATAAATCCCCTCGTCCTTTTCTGTGTTGGTATAACTGTTGAAGGCAAGCGTGATCGGTTGATTTGAACTCTGTTAAATTGCTAATTCTTAGCACAGCTGCTCAATAGCAAACGTTTGTTTTTGTTTGGCCAATTTATTTAAATTTTTCTCTTTGCCTGGAGCGTTTTTTGACCCGAGTCTTTCTGCCTGAAGTATGTTTATTAATAATAAAAGGTTTTCTTAATGCTGTTTGATCAAGCGATTTTGTTTGCGTGTGAACGCGTCTTTGTCTGTTATGACTTGTGCCGTATTGCTGCTAAAGCAGCGGGTGGTAAACATGAATTCCTGATCGATGGTTTTCGTTTGGTTAATCGAACCTCATTCTCAGTTCACACAAAGCCTCGTTTTTTGCTTTGCACAATGAGGCAGCAACATTTCCCTGCATTCCTACCTGATGAACAGAAAGACGCTTTTCAAACTTTTTTTAATTGGACATATTTACTTTTATAATGTTTTTTTTCTCTTGCGTTTTTTATTCCAGTTGTCATTTTAAACCTGTATGTTTTTCTTTTCTCCAGGGAACACAAAAGAGGAATTTTACAATATCAGAATGTCACAATTTCTGTTCTTCAAAAACCACAAAAACGTTTCAAGAAAATCTTTGTGATGAAAACACTAGCAGTGATGATGTCTTACTCATATAGTGTTTTTTCTTATAAATACACACACATATATATTTTTTTCTTATATAGTGGTTTTCTACACACTAAACAGTTTTATTTTTATTGTATTGTATATTTTTTATTGCATATTATCGAGTTCAGAGGATCTGAGGGTGCTAAGAATGACTGAAATTTATGGGTTAACTGTTAATGGAAGCGATAGACGTATCAGTTTTTTAAAACGAGTAACACATGGTGCGGTGGGTCACCTTCAGATAATGTTTTTAGCCAAGTCCTCGTGTTACCTGCCAATATTTTAGAAGAGACAGCGCTGGCCTGGAAGTGTAAAATAAAACGCAGTCAACCTTGTTATAATCTGACTGCTTTTAATTAGAATCCAGCCATTAAACACAAGACGAGCGGTGGCATTTAGTGCCGTCATTTAACTGCGTGTGGCTTCATCACAAGAGAATGTATATTATGTATTTACATGTCAGATAAATGAGGTAAAATGATGGTTTGAGTTTCTGCTTGAAATTTGTGATTGTTTTTAAGTAGGGATGAGTTAAGATGGTCAGTTAGTAGTTTATTAGTGTGTGAAAATCTTAAATAGCAGTTTTTCTGTGATGGTGAGGTTTAAAGTTAGTGCAGAGAAATGAAATATACAGTATGTACAGTGTACGTGTGTCTACTTTAAATCTATTTTATGTATTTTGTTTCACACTAACTTTTAACTGAATTTTGTTGAACTTGACTGTGAATCTTGCGCGCACGTCCCCTAAGAAACGTTTTCGATCGGGGTCGGTCAAACCAGCCTAATTATACAGGCTTCCTTTAAACCAATTAGTCAGCTAGTCATTCACGCAACCCACCAAGTAGTCAATTTGAAAAATATGTAGTTTTTGCACATTCCCTTTTTAAATGCAGATCAAAGCCGTTCTGCTCATCACAGCGGCTCCCGGCAGCAGTCAGAGGTTACAGGAGCCCTAATTACAGAGTCTCTCCTGCGCTTGACACGCTTCACTTTGGGAAAACCGCCTGCCCCGGAATGACGGGAAACTGAGAGCGGAGTCTGAGGGGGGCGCTCACGCGTCTCTGGGTTTTTGTCTGGGATAATGACTCAGAAATTGGCTGATTGCTCCACCCTGTGCTGGGACTCTCCTCTTGTTTAGGGCCAGATGTACGACTCCGTGATTGATGGTTCCAGCGTCCTTATTTTAAGCACAGAGGAAAACAGGAAGAGGGAGGAGAGAGAGAAAAGGAGGGGGGGTGCGAGGGAGAATTAACTAAGAATGAATTACAGTCAGTGTTTGTCCTTCTGAGCTGTTTGTTACAATACTGTAAAAATATGTCTGTCTTTAGTTTTTAGGTTTAATCAACTTGGCTGTAAAAGTTGTGTCAGGTTACTGTTTTAAATCTGCTTGGTGTGAAGTTGCTGTAACGTTTCAAAACATTAATATGTTAAAACCAAAGGTTAAGTTACAGAAACTCAACACCAGTGAGGACGCGACTTGTACAGCAAAGTTGTGTAATTAAAAACATTTTTTGGAGTGAAACTGGGGAAAAATGTTCTAGAAACTGTAAGAAATATAAATGCCTGGTACGTTTTTTTTTTGCCAGGTCTTTGGCAGGACTGATAAAAGCACATCTCGGACCCCTGACTGTTTACTAAATTCGGCCCAGAGTGTTTGTGGACAGCTTCTTAAAGAGAGACAGAAAGGCAGAGATCCAGAGGAGATAAAAACAAAGAGAGAGATGGAAAGAGAGAGAGAGAGAGCAGTGAGCTGGTTAGCTGTGTGTCTCAGTCTGGATTGATGCTGCGGGTCTGTGAGGCTGTTGTGTCAAGTTTCTGAGAGGCTGCCCAAAACTTTTAATGCTGTTTCTTCCAGCTCTAAATTTGCGCTCAAAGCTCCTGTCCTACAATCAGCCTCAACGCTGACTTGAGGGCTAATGCCCCGTGTGTGTGTCCGCGGATAAGTGTGTGACAGTTTGGACCCCTGCGTGCTGTCGTAACAGATGCTTCAAAGCATCTGTCCACACAATGAAGGCATCAGACCTCAGATCAGCGGCGTGCTTCTATTTTAATGAGGCCACATGGTCAGCATGAGGAGTTTTGTGTCTTTTAAGCTGCGGTTGATGATGTAATGCTGTCAGAGTTGTTATTATCTAAAAAGGTTTTGTGTTTTGTTTGTGTAGATCTTCATCAGAATGGGAAGTTTAGAGGTTTGTGTTTTAAACAATTACGTTTAAAAGAATTGTGCTAATTCTGCTTGATCATTTCAGACTTATATATGACACACACACACACTTTCAGCATCCTGTCTGGTGTGGCTCTCGCAATGCACTTCACTCAGATCAGAGTGTATTATGGCTGAGGCTGTATTTCTCCAGTGAGCTCCAGAGACGATTCATTTCTTCATCAGATTGACTCAGAGGAACAGGCTGCCAGGTGCTCTAAGGCCTTCCCATGATTCCTTGCTGTGGCGACTCGGGGCTGTTTGTGTGTGTATGAGTTTGTATTCTCTGCAGTGTTGCTGGAATATTGCATGACAGCTTGTTATTTATTTGGACGTAGAGGAAAACAGATGCAACGATTGGCAGAAACTCCAACACTCGCAAATAAATAGCCAATACTAGCGCCACCAAGAGGCCGTTGATAGCCTGTTAAATTAAACGGGTCTTAGTGGAATAAATTAACCTGTGTTAGATGTTATAATAAAATGAGATGTTTCTGTTGTGGTCGCTTAAACATGATATCTGCTTTGCACTACCAGTGACATTGAGAAACCGAATGAGATGAATGCTAACGCCTAGAGAGTAGAAATATTGGCTAAATGTAGGGCTCTCTGTGTTCTGACAGAATAGTGAAGCTATAGCTTATTGTCTGTACAGAGTCATTGAACTGTCCGGTGACCTCCAAAAAGTTGTGATAAACACCCAACATAGTCATGAAGTTTTGTTTTGAAGTTATAGCTAGACTGATTCAGAGTCAAACTGAGTTAATGTACAAGTCCAGTCTAAACATTGCAGAATATAATTTAAGGACTGCTATATGACTGTATAGTATAAAGATGTCGGTTCCTGTAGCTCAACTGGGCCTGTGTTGCTTTAGCAGTGAAAGGTTGTGGGTTCGATTCCAAGGGACATAGATGCTGTTATAAAATGTAGAGCGTGAGGTTAATGTAAGTCACTGTGGACTAATGGCAAATACATAAATGTGAAATATTGGTTTATAAATATTTGACAGTATTTGCTAGCTTTTATAATGGATTGTTAAATTTCATTGTTATGGCCCTTAGTAGTCGACTATATCCTACTGTGTGTGACATGCAGTGTTGTATGAAATATCTAGTAGTCATTTCTGAATGCTGAGACACTGAGATGCGCTGTGGCGGTACGGATGCGGCTGAAGATAATGTCCCTCTGGACCAAAACCCTCCAAAACCCTCATTACAGAACGTGAGAATTCATGCACAGGAGTCTTTTAATCACCAGTCACAATTCTGCCGTGGCTTATTGAAGCACAGCTGCGGGCGCGAGGAACTCCTCTTTAATCTAACCCAAATCCCTCTAGCCACAGTCCTGTTAAGTCACATGTGACGGTCTCAGAGCTGCGACTGGGAGAGTCTCCTTTTGTGCATGTTATGGAAGGACTGTCAGTTTGTCTTTCTTTAACATTTGTAACACAAAGAAACGGTGTAATTCAATTTTTGAATGGTAAGTTTTAGGAAACTGTGAAATTGTTTAGTAGGAATTGTCTTTAAAAGTTTAGATCCTGTATGGACCTTTTTTTTGATGTCAAAACCGTGTGTCCTGATTTGCATTTTTTATGTTAGGGAGCATTTGATTGGATAAGAATGAACAGAGTGCATGATGAGTCATTATTATTTTTTACTGTATACATACTATATTTCCAGAAGACGTTTTACAATGTAAAGTTTGTATGTTCTTTAAACACTAGCTAAAGATTAACTTTGAAAGCAATAAACTTGGACCTAAAGACACAAATCTCTGATCACATGAAGCCTGGAGTATACAAACATCTCTCAGATGTTCCAGCAGGAACAATTGAAGTTAGTTTGTTCAGACATCTCCCAAAATCTTTATACTTTTTGTCCGTCTCTCCTTCTGTCTGTTGTACGATCAGAACACACCAGCCGCTCCATCCATCCCACTGTGTGGATTATTGATTTCATTTTCATATTGTCGCAGGTCCACCATTGTAAACAACCGTCCCTCTTTTCAAAAAGTGAATTGATCCTCAGTCTGCCTGTGTTAGAAAAACCAATCAAAGGGAACACCATTATCTTCCTTTTTTCGAGATGCCGCTCGTCCCTCTCTCTCTTTCTTTTGTGTCCTGAAATAATAGCGCTCGCATTGGCAAACAACATCAAGTTTAATGGCGAGTTTGTTGGCGGCACGAATTTGAAAAGTTTTTCGAATGTGCGCGGCTAAAGTGGTTTGAATTCAGAGCGAGCGTATTGTTCCAGTCGCACATTTACACAACATAATAGATGGCGGGAATTATCTTGTATGCGATAATGGTTTAGAAGGCCCCACATTTTTGCACAGAGAAAGACCTTGAGGTAAATGGATGGAGGGACTTCTCTATATATCTATAGAAACATGCAGAGGGTGGGCGGACTGGAAAACTGTGAATTAGACTGTACTGAAATCTTATAAAACCTTCAAAGAAAAGGTATATTTTGCATGCGTTAATGTATTCAGCCCTGGAGACGCGGCGTGTAAGCGTGACGTTAGCGTTCGTGTTCAACGTTTTTATCAAAGCCTCAGGAAAGAGCGCTTTAACATTCATTGCAGTCGTTCTCTGGTGAGGCAGCTAACTAGCATGTTGAAGTACGTTGTTGATTAGCTGAACGTGGGTCTGAGCTCAAGAAACATTGAAATGGGTTTTAGTCACTGATGGTTTTAGATGTTTGCTTGTGGGCTAACTGGATTGCTAGAACATTTCTGCTGGCGTATTGTGTTGATGGATGATCAGTGATGGATGGAGGCAGAAAAGGTTTATTTTGGTGTGTGTTTAGTTTTCTAGTTGACCAGGGACATCAGATGTGTAAGTTTTACCCTGTAAGAAAACTTAGGACAACTAGTAAAAAAAAAAACTAGCTTACTTTTATAAATCCTGCAAAGTGAGACGATATTTTATAAAAAGGTTTGTGGTGTTGTGGTAGAGTTTTAGCCAGTATCTTTTGGTAATGTTGCATTAGTTTAAAATAAGYTGAAAATGCTGCTTCATGTTGGTTTAAAGTCTTTAATGTGATTTTATCCATGAAGATGGTGTTAAATCTTCACCCTTAGTTTATTCTTCACTTTTTGAAGGGCTTTGTTGTGAAAACAGATTCAATTTTCAGTGGAAGGATATTGGAAGCAAATGTGTCTACACCCACAATTCGTGCCATTCAAGAAGATCAGATCAGAAAAGGATTAAAACATTGCTGCCTCACCACTCTTTGCGGTTGTAATTCTCTATTCATCTGTTCTCCTCTTTCTCCTCTCTGCTTCCCTCTTCAATCGTTCCATCGCTATTGTCCACAGTTTGTGCTATCAGACGGTATATCTGGTCCATTCTGAAGGCTTCATTTTACCTCAGACAGGCGGTGTGGCCTGCGGTCAGCAGGGAATCCGGGCCTGAGATTCTGACACATAATGGCTGCTGTGACCTTTCCTCAGTCGGACCTTAAGCCGCATCTTCATGAAAACCAAGAAGATGAAGTAGTCCACCTGGACAGACATTGTTCAGTTCAGAAGCACTTTAGACTTGAACTAAAAAAATATCTTGTTTTTTTGTTCTTCTTTTTAAACTTTTGTAGATGTCAATGTGTGACTATGGTGGATTTGACTCTCGTGTGTCTTTGCTCTCCAGGTGAGATAAAAGAGCGTTAGGAACGACTTTCTTGTTTTGTTAGCCCGAAAGGATATTTGTGCCGGTTCCCATTTGGCAGCGAAACAAGGCGGTTCTTTTTGTCAGACCGGTCCCCAAAAAGCTATTTTCTCTGTTTTATTCCATTGAAGCTGTTAGGAAGAGCGACAAATATTGTTCGGGCCGTCCATCACTCCATCCACAAAGGCTGGTTTGAAGTACCTCCACAGACCGGCTTCAAAGACGACTGTTTTTTTCATGGTTGTCATCAGACATCATAAGGAGTGAAACCAAATTGTGGGTTCCTTTACCTTCAACAAATAGGTTTTGTGTTTGTTTTTGTCTGCAGAACAAGCTTGTGATGTTTCAAGCTATTTGTAGGGAAACCAAAGCGGCGTCAGAAAGCATTTATGTAATCAAAAGCATTAATAATAATAATTCAATTGATGTGTGTGTGTGTGTGTGTGTGT
>JBAJNP010014774.1:0-10611 GCA_036877545.1 Yasuhikotakia modesta | reverse complement strand
TTTTTTTTTTAAAAGTTCCTTAACAAGGACCTATATGGAGTTTAACTTGAAATGCAATAAAATAGGTGTCATGCAGGGAATTGCACTCATAGTATATTTATATCTGTGCCTGGTTGCTCTGGGGCTTTGAATTAATCCTCACCTGAGCACTAATAAATGTATTATTTCTGAATAAAAAGCTGATTTACAGTTAACAGCTTATATAATTCAGTTTAAATAATACAGCATGCTGTCTCTCTCCTTCTGAAATTCATATAATAGTCTTTTACATGCTCATTACTGGAGTGGATATTTCAGGGTATTATACACATATAAATTTAATATATTATTTGGTTCACCAGGAAAACTGAAGGCATCGGGTTAATCTTTGGGAATTCTTATAGATGGAGATAGAAGAGAATCCTTAAATGTTAGTCAGGGGTTTATGGTTTGACTGGTAAGCATGAGTGTGTGTGTGTGTGTGTGTGTTTGGAAAGCATGAAATTAACTTATATTTGTTCCTTTCTGTTGTCTTTCAGGAAGCATTCTGGGACTCTGCCAGATGTCTATGTCAGTGTGGTGTTAATTAACATGCCATGCTCCTGAATATGTCCTTCTTAAAAACAGGTTATCAAAAACAAGCTTTAAATTCAGATATATATTCATTCTCTCTCTCTCTCTCTAAAATTAATTAATAAAATAAATAAATTAATAAAATAATCAATCTCACAGAAAGTGCTATAGCATCAGTTTTTATTCTATTAGCTCTGGTTGCTTGGCAATAGTGGAAATGGTGACAAACACATCCTCCCTGTGACATAATCCTGCATCCCTAGTAGAGCAGGATGAATGTCGGCACCCAGCCATCTGCGCTCTGTTTCTTCTATCCTTGCTCATTAGTTTTACATGGTTTTCCTGTTAGATCTATTAGTCATAATGGACCAAGAGGTGAATAAAACATGCTCATTTCAATTAGAGGATTTCTTGTGGTATAAATGAAACAGTCTTTATTATAAGTGATGTGTAGGTACAGTTTTGGATAAATCCTCTGTCATATCCAGGTTCTGTTATTGCTCAAGAGTAATATTTACTTCTCTCCAGTATAATAGTCAATATAAAGCTGAAGATACACAGCTGTGATCTTCTGCTGTCCTACAGGAAGACTCTTGTGCTACTTCATGCAGAGGTGTTGAAGAAGAAATGCCAGAGAACATTATAAAAAGATCACTGACTTTGGCCTCCTGAGGCAGTCGATTTATGATTTGACTCTTGTGGATCCACAACCCAAAGCAATAAGATAAATGTGTTTTTCTCCTGCACTTAATAAATATTAAACAGTAAGCCATTGTTAGCTGACTTACTGATTTGGAAGAATGTATTAGATAAATGTAACATTTTGCACTGTGTGACAAGTGATGGGCAAAATGAACTATGTATGAAAAAATACTCAGTATGAAAAAATACTGAGGATGATCATTGGAGAACTATCATATTGGCTTAATTGTGTAACATTGTGTAACAAATGTCTTTGTAACAGTGTTTGATGTCCACCATCTGCCCCAATGATGGGACAGTTTCCTCACCGAGTCGCTGACTCAGTGCTAATCATGTGAAGGTCAAGTTTTGGCCGTTGCATGAGGGCAAAGTGCCATGATGTTCCTTCAGGCTGGGTGTTGCGCCATTGTGCTGTGATTGAAATGTCATGTAGGTGTGGGTGAACAGGGCAGAGAGAGAGAGAGAGAGAGAGAGAGAAGGAGAGAGAGAGAGAGAGAGAGAAGGAGAGAAGGAGAGAGAGAGAGAGAGAGATATGACTCATAATTAATTGCAGTGAAAAGGTCGTTTAGTAGGCAGCATCTCAAGAGTGATTGAGAAAGTGCTGTTAAGAAATACATGCACAAAGTTTAGGTGGGAGTAACACCACTATGGATCCCTCTAGCTGAAGTACCAGACTATATATCAAACATTATAGATGACAGATTAATATAGTCCAGATGATATTGAACGTGTTAGCTTGTAATAGACTTACATAACCAAGAATACCCACTCTTGTACAAACCATAGTCATTCTTTACAACTTTTCAACTACCAGCAGCATGTCATACACTTTTCTCCTTTTATTTTCACCAGATTTGGTTTTTGGAGTCCCTCCTCCGGGTGTCTGGGAATGTGTGCTCGCTCTCACTATCTTTTGGAGCAGCTGTGCGCTTGTGCTGTACGCACTGGAGAACATAGTGCACCGCCGCCTCGCGTCGCGATGTTCATTTGGATCCTGACAAGTCACAGAGCAATAGAGCTGTCCAAATGCCACTAACTTGCCCAACTTTGTTTTCCTAGAATAGGCTGCAGTGCGATCAAAGACTTACACAGCCCTGTCTGCTTTGTCAGTCAGGGAAAAGAGCGTTTAACTGTTTTCGGATAACTGCTATTCCAGCCACTGTATCTCAATACTCAGTCGTTGCCATGCAAGTTCACATCGCCGGCATTCTGATGTGCGGAGTATCCGGTAAGTTATTAAACCTCAACATATTATTTTTATTTGTTCAGTACAGTAAAAAACGATGTAGTTTTTAAGCTCATTCAAACCAACATTTGCCATTATTAACAGTTTTACACCGTTAAGAATTCTGACTTTTTATAAAATTCATTCTGCAAATTTTTGCATCTGTTAGATTTCGTTGTTTTACTTTATAATCTAATTCAATTTTCTTTTATTATAAGTATAATGTACACTATAAAGTTACACGTCTGTTGAGTATGAGGAGACTGTAACCTAATGGTGTCATAATAAATCTTAACAGGAATAGCGCACTCCGAGATCGTGTCTCAAATTCTAGTTAGCTGCCTACCTAGGCAGCATAGGTAGCATAGGCAGCATAGGCAACGTGCTGGTGATGCACAAAATGCTGTCAGACGATGTTATAAAATAGAGCCATGTGTCTGATTCTCGTGCCATTTGGTGTTTCGCGGAACTGTAATATTGTTAATCCCCAAAAGCAGTTAAACTATAGATGGTGACTGATGATTTATAAAGCTTTTTCTGTGCGTCATGGATGTATTGTTTTAAAGTTGACCATAGGTTTGACCATATACAGAAGAGAGGAAGTTTAGTAATTACAAGAAACCCAGAAAATCATACCAGTTAAATTTATCAGATGTTTTCGAACCCACAATCTTTGTAGCGCTTATGCAATGCTCTGCCAGTTGAGCTGCAGGAGTCTAAAATAACCAAATCAGCATGTGGGCTTATATCAGGCCACTTCAAAGAAGACAGTTTTCACTCTTGATAACATTATCTGTTAATCTCTCCAAATATTTAATCTGATCTGATTAAAATAATCCCCCTTTAGACACGATATATTCATGTTGATTAGAGTGACATTGCTTAGTTCTGAACTGTGAAAATGTAAACTTTTTGCATGTATCCACACTGGATTGATATCCATTCTTAAGCTTGATATTAACAGAGCCAGTGATTGTCTGTCAGATCATGACCTCTTTCCTACAGCTTGTTGTTTTGGCGATTCACCATATTATAGCATATGCTCTGCAAAACATTATTCACAGTTTAATCTATTATCTGTTGTCTTGCTTCCAAAAAACAAGATGTCTTGCTTCCATCTTGTTTAACAGACAAGTTAAACAAGTACCTTTCACACACACAAACACACACACACACACACACCTATGCTCTCCCTTATTTCTAGAAAGACCCTTGATGGTGAAACCCTTGCTGTTTTTTCATAAGAAAGCACTCTGTGACAAATAGTCCCCACTGTTCACCCTCAAGCTTGAGTTACACTATGGTCATTTTTCAAAATGGCACACTCTACAACTTTCAATGTTGGCCTGTTTATTCACAGATTTATAGGTTGCCTTGAGGATGACGCTCAGTAATTTGCGCCATACAGAAAGACGGTGATGAAATGCTACACGTAAAATAAGAAAAAGTTTCTTGATTTTTATCAGCCATGGAAAAAGCAGTTTCAGGTGTTATAGTGCTACAGTACTAATGTTCAGATAAATTACCAAAATTGAGAGTAGTCATATTTCAGTGGCTAAGTGGCTAAAGGCTTTTTATTGTTTTTCAAAAAGATTTAAGTCACCGCAGAGAAAAGGTAGTTGATGAGAGAATTTATCTTTTGATAAATGAGATGCACATGCACAGACATGTGAAATTCTTTCTTTTAATCACGCTTAAAAGTCTGACATTATAACAAATGCTTTTGTGTTGGCTATCACATGTATCATTTGTCAAAATGTGTTTAAACTGTAGTGCCTTAACATTA
The DNA here is from genome assembly GCA_036877545.1 of Yasuhikotakia modesta. Taxonomy (NCBI): domain Eukaryota; kingdom Metazoa; phylum Chordata; class Actinopteri; order Cypriniformes; family Botiidae; genus Yasuhikotakia; species Yasuhikotakia modesta. Next base: position 6,346 of record JBAJNP010014774.1, on the reverse strand, counting down.
AACCCTAACTTGAATAATGGGTACATCCTGTAATTTTCAAATTATGAGAATATGTAACACATACACTGCATTTCAGAATATTAAGCAAAACCCCTTTCAGTGAATATTGAGTTTAATTTGTATGAAATAAAAAAAGATGAATCTTTAAATGAGGCATAATTTAATCTGAAGTGCTTTAATATTTTAAAGTAGTATTTATCATTTAACATAGACCAAGAGTGACTGTACAGTAGGTGTAATATGAAATGAATAAAGAGCTAAAGAAACAGATGAATGAAACAGAAAGGACAGCAATATGAAAATGTACAAAGTTTCTTTGTTTTGTCTTGTGCTTCTTTCTTCTGTAGTGGTGCTGACCATGTTTAATGTATCAGAGAACCGGGCGCACTGCCCACTGGGCTACTTCCCCTGTGGCAACCTCAGTACCTGCCTTCCTCAGTTGCTGCACTGCAATGGCATGGATGACTGTGGGAATCAGGCAGATGAGGAGAATTGTGGTTAGTTTTTCTTCTCTGTTGAATTACCCATGATTCATCTCTTTCTCTTTGTAGTTCTTCAATTCTACTATTACACAGCTTACTAGAGAACTTGATTCCGATTGGTCAACTGCAATATTTAACTGTAATATATTTCAGCTTTATCATGGCATTTGACAATCAAGATTATAAATCAAGTCAATATTTAATAGCCATGTATTTATTTTGTAAACCTGCTCTGTTCTTTCTTTGCGGTTCTTTCTCACTGTCGCACATTCTCCATCTGTCTTTGATTTTTGCATGCTTTGTTTCTTCTTGGATTTTTGACCTTGTTTCTGCTTCTTTTTCTAATTCTCTCCCTGTGTGACAGGGTGTCTGTTTGATTCCAATCTGAATGCTGACTAATGATGATACAGTTGATACTCAAGTTACAGTAGCATGAAGCTTTGTTACCAGTAATTCTCACTCAGCTGTTTAAGTTGTCACCAAATTTAATTTATTATCTCATTCATCTTTTGAAAAAGAATAGATCTTCAAATCATTAGTGCTTGTAGATATGATTTGTAGGATTGTGTTTTGGTTCAAATGTGTAATATCAGTTTATGCACATTCAAGCTAGTCTAGCTGGAAACAAATTAAGCCACACAAAGATTACAAATGCCTTCCTAGTTTTCTTAGTCTGATCTGAATGATATAACAATAAATTTGTCATTTTAAAGTTTTTACCTGGACAAAATTATTATTAATTCATAAATGAGAGTCAAGTTTTTAGATTTTTTAAACAAGGTTTAATGTGTGGCTTAAAGCTCCAGCTCTAATCACCAAAAAAACTTTGTTCTACAGCATAATTCCAAAATAATCTCTAAGGTTTATCCTTGCAAATGATGAGCAACCGGTTTGGTTTTGGATTGTTCTGTTACCCAGTAACATTGTACCCACAACAATAACCTGCCAATTATGTATTTTTTTTCACAAAAGAATGTCAAAATGCTGCTTGTCTGTGTTAATGAGCAATAATTTTCCATCGATTCTGATGTAATTATTTGCTCACACCATGTCATAGTGAGCGTTAATGGCCTTAGTGGTTATGTAGGGCGTTTTGATAATGTTGTTCATGTCAGAAACTGGCATAACCAAGATTTGAAAACTGTCTCCTGGCATCCATCACCAAAATTGTATCAAGCACTGTATCAAGCACTGTCAAGATTTGTTGCCTTCAGCAGCGGTCACCAAGTTTAACCTTGTCCTACTTGCCCTTGTGGCTTTTGTTCGACAGAGAACATGGGAAAGATTAAGCGACCCTGTGTCACCACCAGACTGTGAAAGGTCAGGAAATGTCACAATGTACATAATATCTGAAGACATTTACTCCCCCATGTTGAGCCAAGCAGAACAAGACAGACAAAAGCTCTGGAACCTCCAGCAGCTTCTAAAGTTATTCCAAATCCCCACAATTGGTATTCAGAGTATATGAGATTCAACTTCCACATTTCTTATCACCTTCTGCCTGTCACAATTGAGTTATCAAAGCTGATTCAGGAGGAGAAAGGTCACTGTTGGATATCAGGGTAAACAGCAGGCAAGAATGATCTGAGGTTGTGAGGAGATGCCTCAGCACCTGGAGCGGAGATTCAGAGATCTTCCACTTGCTTCTCACCTGAAGGTCAGAGATATAGATGATAAAGTGGATGACCTTAATGATAAGCTGTATTTGAGCTCTTAAAAGATCACAAAAAAGAAAGGGAAGAAAAAGTGGCTTTGAGATTTTGTAGATAATGAAGTTTAGATAAACAATTGAGCCTCTGTATATACCTGAGACTGGATGCTGGCCCACCCACAGCCAGTCTCATTCGCTCTTCCTCTCATGTAGATGAAAGACAGAATCATTGTCACGTTTTTAGTCTGGGTGATGCCTCAAAGAAAGACATTTGTTATTTTTGCTCTGAATGCTTTGAACCTCAAGAGCTTTGTCAGATTGTAAAATCTGGGTCTCAGGAACTGAGGGTCCATCTGTGGGCTCATATACATTTTGTCATTGATAATGGCATGTAGCTTTGATTTATCGTAGCACACAGCACAATGGACAATCCATTATGGTGATGGTCCAGTCTGTTTTAAATCATCTATTGCCTTTCCTCTCATCTCAAAATTATTTCTTTTTTCTGTCCTTTTTCAACATCGATCCTTTGGGTGCCAATATTGACTTCAGCGTGGTTTTATCTTGTTCCTTCCTTTATGTAGCTTTAGCAAATTTTTGTTTTTAACAACGTGATGTCCAGTTTGTCAGCTGGACAGAAGACGGGGAATGTGATTTTCCTTCCATAATGCTGTGAATCTGAAATATCTTACAAGACTTACAGTTCTGATTATGAGTTTTCAAGGTACCAAATAAACAAATTCCTAATTTAATCTTGTCAGGCAACAAACTTCAGTGTTTGCAAGGAGCAGTTTAAGGTGTTCATAGCAATTAATATTGCTGTATGAAGCCTTCATAATCACTGGTGAATATGTGTTTTTTCTTTCTCTAATTACAACTGATAGATACTATGATTAAGAGTAAATAAAATGATAAATGGATTATGTAAATTCTGTGCTATCTACAAAGCTACACCTTTCCTCTCAGGTCTGCCCAAGTGTGAAGGGGTTTATGAATAATGAATTGTTTTATCTGAAACCTTGTTTTCCCATGAGGTTTACCAGACAATTTCAGACAAGGTCCACACCTGCTGCCCTCACCGCATGTAGATGTCATCTTAAATGGGTGAACTTTAAAATATTTCAACATAAAATGAATTAATGATACGTTAATCAACTCTGTCTGCATGGATGCTTGTATCGCTTTTGGTTATAAAATAGTATGACCAAGACCCTTTGAAATACTTTCATGTGCTCAGGCGCTGTGATTTTTGAAGTGTTTGTTTCTGTCATCCAGACATCTTTAATGAATTCTAAATATGTTTGATTAAATATGTATCAAAGCCTGTATCTTATGTGAAGGAAAGCTTCTCTCAGATATGAAGAATAAAGGTTATTTAAAGACCTTTAAGTGATTAAAATAGTATAGTAATGTTGGCAATGAACTGTGTTATGTGATTCTATGTAACATGCAATTTTAAATATAACTTTATACATTTTAACAGACTGATATGTAAAATATCAATGTATAAACAGCTTTTAAAACAAACATTTTTAAAGCTGCAAGAAAACTTTCTTGAACAATATTTTTGTTCTCTCCAACACAATCTCCTTATTTTATGCTGATTTGCAATTATTTTCACATTACAATAATTATTATAATATATTTGTGGCTGGGTCTTATTATGTGGAAAATCTATATCTGTAAACAAAAAGAAAAAGATCAATAATGCCATAATATAGCCATAATATCTAACTGAACTCTAATGAAGATGAAAAACTAAGCAGTGGCTCATCAAAGCAATACCTAATACATGGTTTTAAAATAACATTAACCAGTAGCTATAACTTTAAGTTAGTCCTGTGTTTACACACAGTTGACATAGACCAATCCAAAACATCTTTTTATCTTTTTTAAGCTTTTGCTGTTTATCTAGTTGAGATGATGATTAATGTTGTTCTCTGAGGAGGATTTAAGTTGACTTAATTTACATTTCCTAACTATGCAATTGGTGCATCTCTAGTTCAAACTGCAGTTTAAATGAAAACTGTGTAAGTTGTGACTCTTCAGTAGGGGCAGAAGTGTGTGTGTTTGTGCTGTATTTTTCAACTGGTGTCACGAAGATAAGGGTAAAATCCTGGAGCAATGCAACATCTTTTATATCAGCAATGGTGCAAAACAAACCTTTTAATCCCAAGGCTGAGCTTGAAATGTTGGCAGTCACATACATTTAAAAAAAAACAGACCAAAAATGTAAGTTATTATTTATTGAAATGCATCCCACTGTTCAATCTCTAAACATAAGTAGGGGCATAAGTAGAGAGGATGACTGTCCAATGATTTTATAGATACCTTGGAATATAGCGTATGAGTCATATAAGCTACCTTCATGGTGCTTTCACTGTGTCTTGTTATCAGAAGTTTGCAGATACAGTTATTATGATTTGACATTCTGTGGAAAAGAGCTACAATGCATTTCTTTCAAATTTCTTAAAGAATACACATTAGGAATAACATGAGAGCATATAAATACCAATTTTTTGATGGTCGTGCAGTACAGAACACTTAATTGTACGTAGCTTAATAAGGAACTGACAGACAGTCACAGAAGCTTTTGTCACGGGTGCGTATATCCGCTGACTAATGTATCTATTGCCATCATTTGTCTGAACCTCAGCATGTGGAACAGTCTGTGTGAAGAATTTCACAGTCACATTAATTATAGTTATCTTTGACATTGCATCTTCTATAAACTTACCATTTCATGGTTCTCACATCCTCTCTGCTCGCCCCAAAATAAAACCCATCAAACATCGAAACTCATCAAACTTTTTACAGAGGAAAAGAAGGGGGTTGTCTTTGTTTGAAATTGGTCCTGATAGAGGGAGGGCCCCAATTTTCTTTCTGCTGTCTAATGGCCCAATCATCCTCTCATCATTTAATAGTTGATGAGGTTGTGGAATGAAAGGCTGGTTAAATTGGAACATTACTGCACGCACAAATTTTCCTCCAGCAGTCTTTGTTCATTCAGGGGAAACTTTGTGACCTTTTCAATCAAACAGTGGCACTCAAAAAAGTAAAAACACAGTTAAAATCATAAAGAAATGTTGTTGCAGTCCCGCTCTACCTGAGCAGCCTCAAAGATTTCTAGCTTAGGAAAGGAGTTAGACAAGGACAGTCAAAATAAACTATTCATAATTGGAATATTACTATTTCAATCACAAAGTGCTGTTCTCAAAACATTTTCTGTGACTATAACCTTTCTTTGTACGTAATGCTATACTGCCATGACCAGCAAGGTCTAATTTAGAAGAAAGTTTTGAAAGTTTTTTTCTTCTAAACCCCCAATGAGATGTGAAAATTCTACAGTTTGTTTTCCAGGAAAAATAAAAATCAAAGAAGCCTCCAGTCTCCAGAAATGTCACTGTTTGCTCTAATCTGATTGCTGTCTAGGACAAATTTAGACAAAGAGAGACTGAGTGATTTTTCTTTGCTATGGGGAAAGAATTTCACCCAAAAACCAAAATTATTTCAAGGAACTCAGGAACTAAACTGTATATTAATCAAGGAATTAAAGCTACAATAATGTCTCAGAATGTTCTATGAGAGGTGCATCATGGAAACTCTGGTGGGTAGTCTGGCATCTGTTAGAATGGTCATCTGGGATCTGGGTTTATGAAATGAGGATTTTTTGAAAAAAAAAATAACAGGTTGTATTATGTCAATGACATCATAATCTAAATAAAGACGCTCATCTCGAGTTTCATTGATTTATTTTTAAATTGATGGCGTATTTGAATAGATTATTTGAATGGGCTTGAATCGTTTCCAAGAGACAAAGCAGAGATTGTGCGTGTAATGTATGAGAGATGACTTATCTAATGGCACCTATTAAAGTATTAAACAATAGACAGCCAAGATAATAACAGCTTGGCAGTAGCATCTACAGTTACATTAATTTATATTCACTAATTAAAGTGACTATTAATTAAAGTCACTATTAAAGTGACTTATACAATTGCTCACCACCAAACCTAATAGCATAATTATGACCTGCCTTCTTAAATAGTACAAACAAAGATCTAAAATCTTTGTTTGAACATCTAAAGCAACATGTTTTATTGAATGTATCATGAATGCATGTTTCCTCAAGTAAGCAATCCCTGAACAACATTCGAAGTAAACATTACGAGTACCTTATGCTTTGTTCCATATTTCTTTTGGACTGTACCTT
>JBAJNP010014773.1:0-10612 GCA_036877545.1 Yasuhikotakia modesta | reverse complement strand
TACGACACACTGAAGGAATGATCTGCACCCTAATCCTGAGTTCATCTTCACATCAGACAGCGTCCTGTGAGAAAACACAACATAAACAGATCAGAGAGGAACAATCTTCACCAGCTTCAGAGAAGAATCTAATTATGATCTCTCAGATCTTACCTCTATAGTTTTGCATAAATGCAACAAAAACCTGCTCCACATATGATGAGCAGAACCAACAATAACAGCCACAGAAGATGGTAAGATGTTCTAGGTTCTGTAACAGAAACACACCAACTTTCTCTCACACAGTATGTCCTAATAACAAACAGCACAAGATAAATATGTTTAGTGTCTTACTTGAACACGGCTGACAGTGTTGAGTGATGTTGAGATGTTGAGTCTGGTTTGTGACTGGATTGTTCAGCACACAGCTGTATGTGTTTGTATCCTGATATTCCACCTCCAGAGGTAGAGAGAGTCTGATGTTGAGATCAGACGCACTGATGYTGGACAATAAACTGTTTCCTTTGTACCAGGAGAGAGAGACACGTGTCACATTCATCACTGAACACACTAACTCACATCTGGAGCTGGAAGATGATGATGATCTCTCTGATGATGAAGAACAGTGTGAAGAGTTTCTTACACTAGGTGTTGGCAAGCGAGCTGGAAAACATGGATATAAAAAATGAATAACTAAAGAAATGTAAATTAAATTTAAATTTGAAAATCAATGAAAATTAATAAACCACAGAATTGAAGGGATTATTTCTGTTCAGAGCACAAATGATAATTTAAAAACAAACTCTCAGGAATACTGACCAAAAACAGTCATATTAAATATTGTTGGTTTCACTCTGCCGTGGATGATGACAGCATCCTGATAATAAAACCCAGAGTCTGTGGTTCTGATGTTTCTGATGGTCAGAGATCCGGTACGAGGGTCCACATGAATCCTGTCCCCATATCCTTCAGTACTGTTGCCATAATCAACACCATCAGCACTTACTCCAATATAAATGTGAGAGTGTTGAGATTTACAGGTCCATATTATGTGAACATTCACCCTACTATTCTCAGCCTTTCTCCTAAGTTTATATCCAGAACCTAGAGTAACATTATCTCCCTCTGTCACCTTTATCTGTATTATTGTGTCTTTTTCAGGAAGTTCTGCCACTGCATTGTCTTCAGGATGTTCTGCCACTGCATTGTCTTCAGGACGTTCTTTGTCTGCATTGTCAGGATGTTCTGCGTCTACATTGTCTTCAGGAAGTTCTGCATCTACATTGTCTTCGGGATGTTCTGCCACTGCATTGTCTTCAGGACGTTCTGCCACTGCATTGTCTTCAGGGCGTTCTTTGTCTGCATTGTCTTCAGGACGTTCTTTGTCTGCATTGTCAGGATGTTCTGCGTCTATATTGTCTTCTGGACGTTCTGCCACTGCATTGTCTTCAGGAAGTTCTGCCACTGCATTGTCTTCAGGAAGTTCTGCATCTACATTGTCTTCAGGATGTTCTGCCACTGCATTGTCTTCTGGACGTTCTGCCACTGCATTGTCTTCAGGATGTTCTGCCACTGCATTGTCTTCAGGATGTTCTGCCACTGCATTGTCTTCAGGAAGTTCTGCATCTACATTGTCTTCAGGATGTTCTGCCACTGCATTGTCTTCACGAAGTTCTGCCACTGCATTGTCTTCACGAAGTTCTGCCACTGCATTGTCTTCAGGAAGTTCTGTGTCTACATTGTCTTCAGGACGTTCTGCGTCTACATTGTCTTCAGGAAGTTCTGCATCTACATTGTCTTCAGGAAGTTCTGCCACTGCATTGTCTTCAGGATGTTCTGCCACTGCATTGTCTTCATGAAGTTCTGCCACTGCATTGTCTTCATGAAGTTCTGCCACTGCATTGTCTTCATGAAGTTCTGCCACTGCATTGTCTTCAGGACGTTCTGCGTCTACATTGTCTTCAGGAAGTTCTGTGTCTACATTGTCTTCAGGACGTTCTGCATCTACATTGTCTTCAGGACGTTCTTCCACTGCATTGTCTTCAGGAAGTTCTGCCACTGCATTGTCTTCAGGACGTTCTGCATCTACATTGTCTTCAGGACGTTCTGCATCTACATTGTCTTCAGAACGTTCTTCCACTGCATTGTCTTCACGAAGTTCTGCCACTGCATTGTCTTCACGAAGTTCTGCCACTGCATTGTCTTCAGGATGTTCTGCCACTGCATTGTCTTCAGGATGTTCTGCCACTGCATTGTCTTCAGGAAGTTCTGCCACTGCATTGTCTTCAGGAAGTTCTGCCACTGCATTATTTATAGGGTCTTTGATTGTTTCATTGTCTCCATAATGTCCTGTCTCAAAACCAAACACACCTAGAACAAAGACAGTAATATTTAAGATAAAAATAAACATAGTTAACCAACAAACCACATATTACAAGTGCTGTATCATGTAACCATCAGTAGGCTGTTAAAACTAAGCAACACTGGAAACTAACAATAATAGTTTTGCTAATTATTAGTAAAATAATAATCAAAGATTTGCAAAGGAAAAAAAATCCTACAACAAAAATATTTTACTTTAAATGCAGTACTACAGGTTTTTTACATTTGAAGCTAAAATCATAAACAAATCTTGTAATTTACCATTAAAGAGACACGAACAGAGCAAAAGCAACGAGAGACTCATTCTTCAGAGTTCAGCCACAAGTCAGAGATGAATTGATCTCATCGGCTTACATGCAGATTTGGAACAAGACGACACAGAAATAATAAAACAGTGAGTCAAAGCTGGGCGTTACAGTGAATAAATGATGGGTGCAGTAAACCTCTTTCTGCATGTCTCTGCATGATGCATAAATAATGTTTATAATCAGTGTGTGGCCAACAAGAAACAAAACAAAGCTTTTATATTTAACCTACAGTTCCTTATCTGAGTCTTTACTGGAAACTTCAGCTGTTATAGAAAACAGCTCAATTCTGCAGTTACATTTACTTCAACTTAAAACAAAAAGCATGTGAAGAGCTGTGCAAAAGATCAGTTACACAGCAAACATCTTAAGTTTCTCATGAGACCAACGTGAGCTTTAAACAAAAAAACTTTCTAAGACACATGATCTGTTGTCTGATAATATGAATGAAGGCGCACAAACACCACCATTTAATGTTACATCTGAGGGAAACATTTAAGTAAAGGTTTGGCCATTGAAGCCTTTGAATGGTTTAAAATGCGTGCGTGTTTAGTGGAACTGTGTCTCTGTGGACAGACTCCATCATGTTGATGTCGCGACAGATGTTTCATTTAACCACCAGCACATTAACCCTGTTCCACAACACATGAGTGAAACTGTATAACAGGAATACAAACGCAGGGGGTTGATGTGATGTGTGATGATGGGGGGCTTCTGGTGGGATTGTATGAACTTTGAGTCTCATCAGACATGTAAACTCAGTTACATGCCAACAAACAATGATGTCAAATAAACATCAGATCTGAAGCCCTTTAAGTGCACTTGCTTCATAAACCTCACATTCACACTCATCTATACATCCTTTAACCCCCATTTTTCTATCTTCTCATTTTCGCTTTTGTCTTCTCATTTGTGCCTATTTTATTTTTTCTGCTGTCTTTTCATTGAATACCATCTTATTATACCCTTTATGTCCTTTTTTAACATTTTCTCAAAACATTCTCTGTCTCTTTTCTACACGCACACTTTGGGTTTGAGCGCCACAAACGGAGCTTTATAACGCTTGTATAATCGGTGTCAGCTGTCTGCTCTGATTGGCTGAAATTAACTGATAATTAGCGTAGCTGTAGATTCTCAGCCAACAGCATCTGTAGAAGTGAATGATAGTAACAGATGGGATGGAAATACTGCGTGAAGTATTTAAAATAATCTTGTGTGGGATTTGTGATGCATCGTCGTTTAACTCAGTAATACATGAGTGCTGTGACAGCTGTACACACTGATGGATTGTCTGATGGTCAAACTAGTCTATGTGCATTTCATACTTTAAACACAAGGAATGAAGTTGTTGCTACATCATTTGGGTTGTTTGTATCATGCAGAGACATTTGACTCTGTTGTCAAATCAAACTCAAACCCCCACAAGACGCCATTAATATTGAGTTTTAAAATTCTTGCCACATTACACTGATAAAATAAAAGAATTGATTATACATTCAACCCTGTCAGAAGACATGTCTAATAATCTACTTTGTGTCCAACAAATAAACTCTGTGTCTGAAATACTGATAATATTACTTTTATTGTATGACAGTTTATTTATTTAACCCATTTATTGTGTAAGTAAAAAAATAAACTCCAGATGTTATGAAATCTTATGAAAAGTGCTCCAATCTGTTATGAAAGTGCTGAAATCTTTCATATTTATCTTTCTGTAACTTTACATTTTTAGTCCTTAAATCCTAAAGCAGTACAAATATAAACGTAAAAAATGATAAAACTCCACATCAGACGGAGGGTGAATATAATTCATTACTCCTCACAGCTGCCTTCATTTTACTCAAATACAAACACAAATAAACGTGTAACATTCAAATGCATTACAGTCTGTGTCACACACATCCGGTCGGAGACATTAGGTGATCATAACATGAGTGCTGAGACGTGATGTTTCGTGAGTTTGGTCTGAACCCTGAGTTCTCTTGCATCTGTGAGTGAGGCAGATACCAGCCGAGAGTGGAGCGATGCTGTGGGGTCGCCTATATACACTACACATCACTACATATATATATATATATATATATATATATATATATATATGTATGTATATATGTATCTATATATGTGATCTGTTTGCTGCAGCTGAATATTTATGTGAGAGACGGACCCTTTCTCTGATCAAGCCTGAGATTCTGTGATAACAGAGAGAAATACTGACATCAGCACCAAACATCATGTGTCCGCAAAACCCCTATATTAAGTTTTTCCAGTGAAGAGAAACATTGAATAATGACACTAATAACTTCATGCTACATTAATAAGGCTTTCCTCTGTGTTCACATCCCTACAAATACAATTTTGTCTGTATTATTTGTCCTCTGTATAAATTGCTCTAGACTCATTTTAACTGGTGTATTTTAAGTATTGATTATTGATGGATTTCAGCAGGTCTGAACTCTACAGAAGCTTTCATTGGCCATCTGACTGACATGTAAATCAACCAATCACAGTCCATTATGGTTCCTGCTAGACCATTAGAGAACGTTCCACACACATTCCACAACTCCTGTAGAACCGGAACTTCAGAAGTGTCTCACATGTTCAGACTGATTTCTGCATGTAGTTTTTTTTATACTATTAATAAATAGTATAAAATTGAAAACAAATGGGGATGTAAATACTTGCCTTGTTTATGGATGTTCGTTTTCTGCAGAGGCAGAAGATGGCAGCTGCAGCTACAGCTACGGTTATCAGAACCACAACAGCTATCAGTACTTTAAACACACCGGATTCTGTAAAACAAATAACACTGTGATTTATTTCATTCTACAGTCTGTGATGATAGCGATAAATGATTACAGTAAATGGACTAAAATGGTTTGTTTTTATTTAACAACTTTATTCACAGAATGAAAGGTGCAACAGAACAGTTTGATAGATAATCATTATTATCACTGTCCTACCTGAACACGGCTGACAGTGTTGAGTGATGGTGAGATGTTGAGTCTGGTTTGTGACTGGATTGTTCAGCACACAGCTGTATGTGTTTGTATCCTGATATTCCACCTCCAGAGGTAGAGAGAGTCTGATGTTGAGATCAGACGCACTGATGYTGGACAATAAACTGTTTCCTTTGTACCAGGAGAGAGAGACACGTGTCACATTCATCACTGAACACACTAACTCACATCTGGAGCTGGAAGATGATGATGATCTCTCTGATGATGAAGAACAGTGTGAAGAGTTACTGCTGATGACACTGTCAATAAAACTATTGAAAAATGTTTCAAAGAAGATGTTTCATACTAAAATTTCAATTATACAAACTCACCGTATACAGTAACATTAAATCTCCTGTATGAGGTTCCTGAGTTACTGATGATCTGTAGTTTATAAAGTCCAGAGTCTGTGGTTGTGATGTGTGTGATGGTCAGAGATCCAGTCTGACTGTCCAGCTTCAGTCTGTCTCTAAATCTCCCGTTGAGATTATCATCGTATGTAAAGCTTCTATTAACTCTTTTGCTGACTTTAGCTATTTGAGTCTCTTTAGGTCCAAATCTCCACAAAACCTCATAACCTGTCTGTAGTTCAGTGAAATCAGTGTGTAGAGCGACAGAATCTCCCTCCATCACTGACACTGTCTTCACCTGAAACAAACACAGAAAGGTTTCATACAATCACATCCGCAGACAGAGACAAACCGACTGAAGATCAACTTAAACTTTGTAACTTTTTCTTTGCTGTTGGAAAAGCAAACATTGTATTTGTTTCTCATATACCTTTATAAAATGAGAAACATTTGATCTTTAATACTGTTACAGCTGTAGTTGCTGTATTCTGTTAAGTAATAAATAATCAGGTAAATAATAATTACTCAGACTTACCGTCAGACGTCATCAAACACAGACATAAAACAACAGCATCAAGAAACATTTTCCTGAAAACGTATCGCTGACACTAAACAGCTTTCCACAAATAAGCAGTTGAATTAACTTCCCTTTGCTATGCTGCTAAATTTAGTTATTTTCAGGTAACAAACACGTCTTAACATCTAAACATGTCATTTCAGTCAATTCTACAACATTGGCATTTTTGAAACGTAGAAACCTTCGTGAAGGCTTGCGCTCTTGAGTCTGTGTTAAAATGTGTGGAGATGATGTAAAGGTTCAGCAGTCAGACAGGCAACGGGTGGAGATGTTCACAACACTACAGGCTTTGTCTCACGAAACCCCACACACATATTCTCCACACACATATTCTCCACACACACAAACACACACATATTCTCCACACACACAAACACACACATATTCTCCACACACACATATTCTCCACACACACACACACACACACACACACACACACACACACACACACACACACACACACACACACACACACACACAAACTCATCAAACACTGCATTGTGGAGCCCAAAGACTCTTTTATTGTTGTGACATTTTAAAACCTTTACACACATGCCAGTATCAAATGTCTAACAAAGTTCTGGATATGAAACTAAATAACACTTTTGTCTTTTCTATACATAAGAACAGATTTAGTTTTTATCATTTGTGCCAAATACATAATGTTTTAGACACGGTTGGAGATGATGGTACTTAGTTTAAGAACGAGAGGCGATTACAAAAGAAGAAGTTTTGATATCATTCAGACATTAGAGTAACAGAACACAGTCATATCACTGTCCTCTACTGGCCACCGCTCTCATAACATCACAATATATGGACAAGTATGAACCTTTAATGACTATATTAATATTTTGACACATGCTGTTATTATTCTAGAAACAACTAAATGTTGAAATGTGACAGTTGTTGAATATCTCACGTTAAAACTTTTTTAGTTAAAAATAAACAAAAATCTGACCTGTAGTTTGTTGTTAGTTTGTTGTTAGGTAAACATCAGACAGACTTTAACATGCGTTTGGTTTTGGTTCTTCTCTGAGCAGAAGTCCATAAGGACGGATGGAGCTCAGCACTGTTTGTTTCTCCTCCTCAGCTGATGTTCCCTCAGGGACTGGGATCAGCCAATACTCTGGGCCCTCCTTAATGACCTTGATTCTTGTCTCAGGGTTAATTCTGTTCTGTAAGATGACTTCATATCTCTTTCCATTCCTCTGGGATGTAAACTGAGCTGTTAATGAGTATTTCTCTGCCTCTTTTATGTCTGGAGTTGAATAAATCCCTCTTCCGTAGACTTTATTCTCTCCTGCCTTGTAGTGCTGTTTAATTATGGCCTCAGCTCCACCCAAACTGGTCCCATGATAAGAGACCGGCCACTCACCGGGTACGGAGTCGTTCCTGTTTCTGCCTGAGCCCAGCCAATCGTTCCCGCCTGGGAACTTATCTCGCACCTTCAGCCCAAAACGCACCCAGCCGTACGGGCGCTTGTACGGCTCGCCCCCACGCGTCCGCTCAGAATCTGAGTACAGCAGCGGGTGAGAGAAATCACAGTCAAACGCCGGGTCAAAGAACTCACTTGGGATCACGAATAATACTGTGAGCGGAGGGGGTGCCGTGCTTTTCCTGTGAGGTTTCACGCCGTAAGAGCGCACAGGATAAGACCAAGACCTGCCTCCCACATAACCATCAGCCACAGAGGCAAGAGCAAGAGCCGTGACATCCAGCTGATCTTCTGAAGTAGGATCTTCACTGAGCTTCACTGTGAATCCTAGAAGAGCAGAGAGAGCTTCTGCGACCACAAAGTAATCCTCTTTCCCTGGTTCCACCTTATCCAGAGACAAAAGTTTACGTGTTAATACCATATTTATCCTGAAAACAGCCTCCCTCAGCTTCAGCGTTTCATACCGGCGGTGCATCTGAGGGTGTTCCTGCAGCCACAGAAATCTGCCCGTCACCTGGTGCATGTAAAACCTGTTTCTGTGATGGAGGGACAGGAGCCTGAGTAAAGAAAAAAACAGACGAGTGTGAAGACAGAACAGATGAGTGATGAACGTTATAATTCAGATCTTTATCTGATCACTAATTTGTTAAATGTATTAAACTGTGTTTTTTTTACATTTATTACTTGCCTCCTGTCTGGATTTCTTTATGCAAAGGCAGTAAATCGGAACTGCGGCTGCAGCTATTAATGCGACTACGGCTGTGACTGTGGATGTGACTGCGATTCCCCATCTCACAGCAGACACATCACGTCCTGTAACAACATATAATACAGATTCCTTTAAAATCATTATCAAGTTTAAACTGTCTCTTTGTTTCACAGACTTTAAATGTTAAATGTACATGACTGAGACACACTGATCTGCTTTGTCTTTTTATATAAAGAACTAAAAACTGTAAACAAATATTTGTCATTATTAGGTTATATTGCACAAACTCACCGTATACAGTAACATTAAATCTCCTGTATGAGGTTCCTGAGTTACTGATGATCTGTAGTTTATAAAGTCCAGAGTCTGTGGTTGTGATGTGTGTGATGGTCAGAGATCCAGTCTGACTGTCCAGCTTCAGTCTGTCTCTGAATCTCTCATTATAATGATCATATAGAGATTTGACATTAGCCTGTTTAATGATTTGAGCTACTGGTGTCTCTTGAGGTCCAAACAGCCACAATATCTGATGATCTGTCTGTAGTTCAGTGTCAGTGTTTAGAGTGACAGATTTCCACTCCATCACTGACACTGTCTTCACTTCATCACCAAACACACCTGCAGAACATATAAATAACATCATTTATTCACCTGAGTTTAATGTGTTGTGTGCAAAATAAACATGTTTGTGTCATGTAAGTGTTTTTCTTGGCAACATTACACACAGATTCCCGCGCATGTTAAACGAGTATCACATATAACACTAACTTCAGACTGTCAGACGTACTGTAAGAGACGAACAAACACATGAAACATCCTCCAAACATCTGCACAAATGATCTCAACTTCACAAACAGTCAATACACAGATCCGCGCGTTTCACTTTCAGCAGAAACACATTCAGGATTTATCGACATTTGTTCTGATCCACGGTCACGTTTCCTCAAGCCGCCTGCTGGTCGCGTGAGAGTGACGTCATTTCCTCCATTACTTTACCCACAATGCACTCTGGCGAACACGCGTTCATAAATGTTCATAATGTTCATCAAATGTTCATTTTATGCTCATAAACTAGTGCTTGTTCTCGTCGACAGATACTTTAGACTTCTTTACATGGACAGAGTAAATAAATGCGACACACATCGTTGCATAAATGACGGATGATGAGTGATACTGATGCATCTGGGTTAATGGACGTAACTGCCGTATTTATTCTCAACCTCTTTACACAGACACACGTTTACAGCACAAAACATCACATCACATACGAATGTGATGTATGAAACGACAGTGATATGAACCTGTGGGTGGTTTGTAACAGAACGGCACTGTTAACCCATCTACTGCTGTGGTGATGATGATGATACTGCGTCAGAGAAGAAGATGTGTCCTCTCTGGATGACCCCTAAATCCAATGCAACAGGAGCATTTTTAAGTTTTGAAAATGAACCCATGAGGGTTGTTTGTATTAATAAATATATTGTATTCTGTACAGCATATAATTGAACCCGTCATTTAAACGTAACCACTGCCATCTGCTGGAAACACGGCGGTACTGGGCGCGTGCACGTGGCTGTTGTGCCCAATCTTATCACCAGTTAGAAGCAAATACAAAAACTAGATATTATATGTTTCTCTTATTACAAGTATTTATACGTTATAACGCATCGATACAGACGCACCCGTTCTAACAGAACGACAGAAGAACGCATGTCATTATAATCACATCTGATCAATCATCACATCTACGATGACATTAAGGGCAGCTGGGCTCTACTGGTTAAGGAGTCGGGCTTGTATTCAGTCGTTGCTGGTTCGATTCCAGCACCAGCAGGCAGCAGCTGTGAGTACCTGCCCCACGCGCCTCCTCCTC
>JBAJNP010014772.1:0-10612 GCA_036877545.1 Yasuhikotakia modesta | reverse complement strand
CTCTCATCATCTCTCATCAGCACCTGAACAACAACAGTCACAGGCATTATTTATAAACACGTTCTGTTGTGTTGTTCTCCTGGTTGTATTTCTGCTGTCTCACTGTGGAAACCTGGCATGTATGTATTACTGTCACTGAATAAAAGGATCTGCTATGTGACTTAATCTACATCTAAAAATAGGCAGTCAGTGAGTGTGTGTGAGCGTGTGTGTGTGAGCGTGCGTGTGAGCGTGTGTGTGTGAGCGTGTGAGTGTGTGTGTGCGTGTGTGTGTGTGTGTGTGAGCGTGTGAGTGTGTGTGAGCGTGTGTGTGTGTGTGTGTGTGTGTGAGCGTGTGAGTGTGTGTGAGCGTGTGTGTGTGTGTGTGAGCCTGTTTGAGTTTGAGGTACTGTCCAGTGTTGATAAATATGATCCTGTAATTAGTGGTGATCTGTAATGAATCTGTGACACACATTTGAGCCGATGACATTAATGCTGTTTATGGGCCTTTAACTAGTTAAACACATTTATTAGCTTGTATTGATGGGTGGAGACAGAGGTTTAATGGTCCAGAACTGGTTCAGATAATTATTAGAAGTCTAAATTACACCCAAACAAAAATCTGTGTAAATTAAAGTAACTCCATCATGTCTGCTAATCTAATAAGTGCCTCTAACAGTTGCTGCACTAATAACTTAATACTATTCGTGTGAATTAGCAATCAGAACTAAAATTTCCACTTGGGTTTTAATACAGAATATTACAGGATTTAGGTTTCTATGGACTAAGCAGCCATCTAGAACATCCTAGTCACTACATAGCAACACCCTGGCAACAAACCCCAGCATGCTGGCATTGTGACAACAAGATCTGCATGGGCAAACGTCACTCAGTTCCAGCCTGTGACATTCTGGTCTTTAGATGTTTATTCAGCAGATATGTGACCCCAACATGACACGGATATCAGGTCCGACTCAAAGCCGGCAGCTCACAAAAATCCAAGTAAATTTATTATCTTTTATATTTTATATGAGTTTTGTAAACGGTTTTCACACACTCCAGATGTTCTGACACACGGCAGAGGAGAATTCCTGCAGGTCCAAAACAGGATGAAGAGGAACTGAGGCCCACTTGATTTCACTGGAGGACAGACCACCCGGCTCTACAGACACCTTCAGCTGCCCCTGAGCCACAGCTACCTGCCATCACATCATTCAGCCCCAGGATCTCCTGATCTTCAGATCTGAGCGTGATCATGCAGCCGTGATCACTTTTACTCCAAAGATAGATAGATAGATAGATAGATAGATAGATAGATAGATGATAGATAGATAGATAGATAGATAGAGACAAACTGAAAAGATTTTCTGCTGTAAATGAGTGTGTGTAATTCTGCACCCAGCTGAATGATGACTGTTATTTTATGTCTCTGTTTTGATGATATTTTAGAGGAAATGACTTCAGGAGTTATTATAAAGACAATCATTGTTTCTGTGGAATAACGTGCACAATAGAACCACAAATGTGTATTCAGAACATAAACAGGCAGGAATTTCCTGTTGATTTTAAATCTGCTAATGCAAGTTTCATGATTCATGATCTGTAACTTTATAAAAAGGTCTAAAACACGTCCCGTCTGCCAGCAGTTCAGAACTGTCCAGATCCGTTAGCATTCAAAACTCTGACCACAGCAGTTTCTGTGATTGTTTGTGCTTTATAAGTGTGTGTTTAAATGTCAACTCACTGTTCTGCTACTGAAGTCATGTGTCCCCACATTTATGGGCATCATTTTGTCCTTTCCAAAACCACAATATGCACAACACATGGTAAACAACAATGTAAGAAACGCTGGCTAAACAGTGTGACAGATATGATGACGTGTGTGATATTTGAATGCAGCTCCAGCGCAGTCCACTCATCTGATGCGCTTCTCAGACATGCGTTTACATTCCATTTACACTTGGCCTTATAAATGTGTCTGAAACAGATATAAAGGTGATTTACGTGTGACTCAGAGTTCAGCGCTGTGATGCGGCTCAACACTGAACCTTCAGGCTGGGATTGTTGTTCACCTGATGCTTCCAAACTTCTGACTGCTGATGCGTCATGTGGGCGGAGCTAAAGCTTCACGATGAGCTTTAGCACTTGAGTGAATGATGATGTCATACTGTAGTTACTGTATCTGTTAAGCAAACGCATGAAATGATCCGGTTCTATCAGTTGTGACATCATCTGCATGGCAGAACAAACTGACCTTCAGCTTTAACAACAGAACTTATGCAATGCAGTTACTCTTCACAGTTAAATGCTTTCCCTGTTGTACGTTGTGTAACTGTGTGTTTACAGTCGTGTCTGATGATGTCATACATCATGCACGAGTTCTTCTACAACAGTGAGTTGTGCAGATACTCATTTCTGCAGACAAGCTCACAGTGAAGTTCAGTGGTGGGTTCGGACCCCCTTCTGTTGTGTAAATCATCGTAGCTGCCAGAAATCCTCCCTTCTTTCCATGAACTCATGTTTGGCCTTTTCACCAATGCGGGTTTTTAGCCCTATAAAGAATCTTTTTTTTCTCTTTCCTCTGCTGTACCCCTCTGGGTTTGGAAGCATCCGTCAGTGTTGAAAGCTCTCTGCAAGAGACCCTCTTAAGTGTGTTATTTAACACAAAGGCGAGTTTTCTGCAGGCTGTTGTGAGACTGTGACCTGCATCTATAGTGTCACCCTCATGTTAGCAGTTTGAAGCACAAACACTTCGGCTATTACATCAGCTGCTAAAGAAAAGTTCTGAGATCATTTACTCGCTCTTATGTCACCCCTAACAAGAGACGCACCACAACAGTCTGTATTTCCAGGAAACTGAAGAAATACGATCGCTGTGTGTGTTGTAAGACATTATATGCTGATGTTTGGAACAATAAGATGGAAAGAAATAATAGGAAACTGTTCCTTTAAGAACATTATGGTTGGAATCTCTTTGTCCTATAGGGTGAATAGAAGCCTCTCCTGGCCTCATGCTTATGTTGTTTAATTCTGCAAATGTTCTGTAAGCCACAACCTTGCCTGCTCATGTGTTTTATATTTTGACATTAAGGTCACATTCTTCTTCCAAAGCATCTTTGGATCTGGGCACGTCTGGCCCAACTTCAAAGACGGAGAGCTTGCATGAGAAACTCACTGTCATACCAGCAGATCTGCATTCATACCATTCAGATGAAATTTCAGAGCAGCTCCTGGAATCACTGCAGCTGAATGTGACACATCCTCTGAGATGAACACAATTCAATGAGGCTGCAGTTGTGCAACAGTTTGGCCATAAATCAGTGAAGCCCCTAACAGAAGCTTCTAGTCTGTTTTCCTCTCAGGAGACGGGCAGTTTTTGTACAGATGCGTTTAATATTCGCAGTATGAAAGTGAGTTCTTGTCTCATATTGACCACAACGATCAAAAATGAGCGGCAGATGAATTTAATCTGATCAAAATGTGTCGTTGCATAATCATTCTAGTCCAGCGAGTGAATATGAACAAAGATCCTGTTCAAAATGTTCAGAACCCCAAACTGAACAGAGTCTTTAACCGCAAGTAAAAAGATTTAATTTCAGAACATCAGAAATCACAGATATCAGCTTGAGACGCCGACTGCTGGCAGAAATCTGGCCTCTAAACATGATCATACATTTATATTTTGCTCTGTTAATGTTATTATATTGTAAAATTTTGACATCATTGATATATGACATCAGTTCACGAAGTAAAGCTCACATTGAAAATGATGTATTCAATTCTTGTGATGTATTAGAAACTTCAATTTCAAGAGAAATAACACAAACTGTTTATTTTCAGTAGTTTTATTGAAAAATGCCTCCTCTGTTTCAGAAATAAATAAGAAAATAAGGCTGTGGGATTCACAATGAGCAGTTATAAACATGATGCAGCAAAACTTTATCTGGAGTCTTGCTCGCTAATGCTAACTGCTTTTGATATGGATAAACAACAATTACAACAACTATATTCTGATGAGAAGAGAAAAACAACTACACATTAAAATAAAACATAGTAAATATACACCACAGACATGCAATTCTACCTTTGGTAAAATCAGCTGTGAGTTACATCACACACTCATCAATATAACCAATAAGTGACTGACACTGTGATGAGGTGAAAGCTGAAACTAATCTCTCCACTACAGACAGAAACGAGTAACTGAAGTAAATCTGTACGAGACACAAATGGTGATGATCTTCAGGAAACCTTCAATGGTAATAAATTATCAAACACCTTTCAGCTGCACGCTGGTGTCAGATCAGTG
The DNA here is from genome assembly GCA_036877545.1 of Yasuhikotakia modesta. Lineage (NCBI taxonomy): Eukaryota > Metazoa > Chordata > Actinopteri > Cypriniformes > Botiidae > Yasuhikotakia > Yasuhikotakia modesta. The sequence goes on along the minus strand of JBAJNP010014772.1, from coordinate 6,325 downwards.
ATTCTGCTCAGATAATGCCATTATACAAGCGCTGGAGTACATGTGGAACACACAAGCAGTGGATTATATTATGAGATGTATGGGTCAAACCGCTGGAGCTGTTATACTGAATTCACTCGCGTTCGATCTGTACAGGCCACAGGAATGTCAACAAAAATTAACATCCAATCAGCCGCCCCCCTTCACCACATTATCTGCTGACTGGCGTCTCCGGCAGTGACCTCCTGCGCCGCTGGTCGGGTGAAATCTCAAAATCCTCGTCGGGTATCTGGGCTTCAGGTGGAAACTGTTCTGCTTGAAAATAGGGCAGCGGCCAATCGTGTGTCAGTGTGCAAAATATGACTGTTACCTTTTCTCTACAGTGTGAATCATACATACATACAGTGAGACGCGAGTCTGAGACCAGCAATGAAAATACTGTTCCTGCATTTCTCTCTGACTGAATTTAAAATAGACAAATTATACAAGCAGCTTTATTCATTTATAAAGTTTTACTCATTATTTAGCTCCACGGACGGCAGCACCGGAGCTGTAAGATCATGTGGTGGTCAGCAGGATCTGAGAATGATCTGAGGAACATCTTGTGAGCTTCAGTGGAGCTTCAGATCAATAAACTCTGAACGATACAGAACCTGCATTACTTCTGCCTCATCTTCTGCCCATATCCTAAAACTTCATTGTGGTCTCAGTAAATTTCGACCTCACTGTTTATATATATAGACACACTGAGAATGATCAAATCTGCTTCTCTCTAACATCAACATAAGAACTAAATGAAGAATTCAAGCTTAACTCTAATATTCATTCAGACTCGAGCAGAAATGACTGAAACCTGAACTGCTCTTAGCTCATGGAAACAGAAGCGAGTGACTGTGTACAAAAAACAGGCAGAAACTCCAGGGTCTGATGTACAGAAGACACGTGCTTCACAAACCGGCCCTGAGCTGAAGTCTGTCAGATCAGTTAAGACACGTAAAGACACTAATGCTGACAGTCGGCGAGGGTTAAAACTAAACTGGGCTTCATTAACTGGGCACGATTAGTTTATATTTACAGATAATCATATGTTAACATGCTAAATCACTGCTGGCTTTTCTACAGATCCACCTGGTTAGTATTTGTTGTAGTTGCTGGTGGTTTTGCGTGTTTGATTCATGCGTCCGGCGACTGCAGCTGGTTTTGGCTGGTTTGGCTGGTGGCTGTGAGTTGTTGTTAGTACCCATCCGCTCGCATCTCTTTTGCTCTTTTTGTTTATTTTGTTTGTTTTATTCACTAGTGTTGGTTTAATCATCTCCGTGGTGATTATCCGCACAGAGCCCAATAACATGTGACTTTCTCAGGACTGAAAGCGTAAACAGCACAGGTGCTTTAGCAGGTTTATGAACCTGGAACAGGTTAAAAAGGGGGTTAGAAATCACAGACAATCACAGAATGAGAAGAAGAATGTTATTCTGCTTGAAAAACACCATGTCCAAACTACTGCTTGACCGAAATGGAAGGGAAATGATACGGATATTAGTTTTCATAAACAAATCTTGATTATAAATATATACATATAATCTGTCTCATAAGCTTTAAGTTTTAATACAACTGAATTATCTGAATTAATATAATACTTATAAAATAAAAATAAATCAAACGTTTGTTGACACTGAAGAGCGACATTAACATGCGTTTGTTTTATTTACAGTTTTGTACCAATGAGATTTCAGGGCAACAGAAATGTTGTGTTGTTTGTTATTGCAGCTGGTTAGCATGAAAACTAACATGGACGAAATTTTTCAGGCCAAAGCTGTTTAGGACACGGTGAAAGCAGATATTTTCTACATTAAAAATTAAAGTCACACCCTCTACAGCATCACTACAACACCAGAAACCAAAGCTACTGGTATCTGCTGCTAAAATCATGCACTGTTACTCTACTGCAGCCCATCAATGCACAGTCACTGAGTTCAGTTCTCATGCACACAGTCATCACAGTTAACTCATACCTCTGTATCCCTGTCCATTATATGGAATGCCAACACACTGAGAGGAGTCGCAGTAGCCAGGTGGGCCGGGCGGACCCCGGACACCTGCAACACCGTTGCGACCTGGAGGACCACGGACCCCCGGAGAACCAGATGGACCTGTTGGGCCAGTTCTGGACTCGCCTGGTGGTCCTACAGGATTCAGAAGAAAACCTGGCTCAGAATCTGATACTAACAGCATTTAAATCTTTAGATTTATTGTCAGGTTTCTCAGAAGAGAAAGTTCACAGAACAGCGTGGAAAAGATGTGGATGCATGTTTCTGAAACGTTATGCAACTCTTGATAGCAAACGCAACTCATTTTGCTTTACTGTGTCTAAAAATAACAATACTGGAGGTGAGACGAAATACAGTCAGACAAAAACAGACAGAAAACAGACAAGCTAGTGTGTGTGTGTGTGAGTGTGTGTAAGTATATATATGTGTGTGAGTGTGTGAGAAACACACCTGGTGGTCCTGGGGGGCCCCTCTGTCCTCTCTCTCCAATGCCTGGATTTCCTCGATCTCCCTTCTCACCGGGTGGTCCTAACGTAAACACACACACAAACACAACAACTTGAGCCCAAACAAACACACAAGACACACACACTCCTGAGTGACATCAGCCCTTTACTTCAATCTGAAACTGAAGAAGAGTCGGGACACATGCAAGAGTCGACTTCTTTGCAGGAGGATTAGCCAGCAGACATGAGAAGCTGTAAGCTGTGTTTGTTTACCTCTCTCTCCCTGGCGACCGGGCACACCTGGACTTCCTGGAAGCCCGTTTCTGCCCATCCGGCCAGGCTCTCCGCGTGGGCCCTCGGGTCCAGGAGATCCGGGGGGGCCAACAGGCCCTGGACTGTTGCTGTGATAGTTACTGGGGATCTGGTTCAACATTTCATTAAATCGACCCATTTGCCCTTTAAAAAAACAACATGGAACATCAATGGATTATTATAGAACGGCTGTTAGCCATCCCTCCTAATCGCTTCAGTGCAACACAAACAGGTCTGTTGCGCTAGGAGAGGTTCCTGCAGGGACTTGTCTAGATGAAGTACCATTGACGAGTTGTTCACAGACTTGTCGAGCGATGGATCTCATCATGCTCTGAGACGCGATGTCTCCCTGACAGAACAAACACAGGTCAACCCACCTCTCAAACTCTTATGAAAATCTTTAGAAACGAGAAAGAAAATTACTCACTCTTTCTCCTTTGTCTCCTTTAACCCCCGCAGGTCCCTGAATGAGAGAAAAGCACATTTCTCTTTATACACACTCACACAACACAAAGTAAAATCACTCAGTTGTTTCTCATTTATGGCAGAGGCCACACCATACATTTCAATGAGTAAATATTTATCCAATTACAAACAGTGTGGATTGTGTTAAACCATTTCCTCTGTGTTGTCAGAGTGTTTCACTTTAGGAAAGAAAAGTCAATAATAAGATCAGTGTGTCATGGTAGAAACATAAACGATGATAAAAGAAGACACTCCTAAAATTCTTTGGGGAAAGTAATGAGGCACAAATAAGTGATTTGATTCCCAATTACTGTCATTTTTGTCTGGGAGAAAAAGGGGAGACGCTGAAGAGAACGTTTGAGATTTTCCTTTCCTATGGGCATCAATTTGGACAAATTTTACAAATGAGTTCCTTCCACAAGCGCCGGACTGTTCAACGTCTCCTTAACCCACAGCCATTACAAAAAGCAGAACCAGAGGTTCCTCACCGGAACACCCGTGTCTCCAGCGTTTCCAGGCTTGCCGGCGGGTCCTGGCATTCCAGGGGCTCCTGGGGGTCCCTGAAGATCAGAATAAAAGCAGTGGTCTTCAGAAAACCAGAAAAGCATCTCAACAGAAGCAAGAAATGGAACAACCCAAAAATCAGGAACACACCATAGTTCCTTGAGGGCCTCTGGGTCCCACTGGCCCCTCCTTCCCTGGAGGTCCCTGCAGAGATACATGCACAGGTCCATCAGAGATGATCACACTCATGTGTGAAACATGTCCTGTGCATTATGAACATGATCCTGTCCTCACTCACCCGTATTCCAGCCGCTCCAACAGCCCCGATGGGACCAGACGGACCCGGTGGACCCTGATGGAGACAAACACAAAACTCACACCAGTGTTACATTAGCACAGGTCACTTACCTCCGACCAAACAAATGAAATTACTCTAACCAAACTACTTTCACCAAAGACTGTCTGTCTTTCTATCTTTCTTTCTTTTCTCTCCCCTCTCTCTCTCTCTTTGATGTTTTGGCATTAGATTTACAGGGCACTTAATTTACTCCAGATCCATTTTACTGGCCGTTATAAACCCCGGCTGCATTCTCTGCAAGTCATTAAATGCGTGTTGCTATAGCAACTCCTCCATCGCAGTCACCTGCAGGCTCCGCCCACCGTTCATTCAGTGAGATCAGATATCATTAAGCTGCAGAAATGAAGAAATAAAACTATAATCACAACAAGGAGGCAAAGATATCTGCCTTATGTCTCTGTTCATTGTTTCTGTTAATTAGACTCAAATAAACATCATTGTCTTTAAAGTAGAATAACAAAACACTGCAATGGCATTTTTAATCACTCATGCCTGCTTATTTAATATAAATCGTTCAGCAATAAATGAGAAAACCATGTGACTGATGGCCCTCTGCGACTGCTGTGGTTGTTTCCTGCAGTAAAAGCACGACCAGCCCTTTAAAAACTTCTCAGTACAGCTCAGTTGAGTTTATATGCAGCTCTGTACATTAACATACCTGATGCACAAACCCAAAGTCACTGCTTCAAATTCATAGTCCTCAAATATCAGTGATGTCAAAACACGTCACAGCAGGTTTACTGTCAAACGCTCTCATCTCTCATCACTCGCGTCTGACCTGCTGAACTCTGAGAGTTACAGGAGAGTGAAAGAGCTGCTGCAAATTCTGTCTATATTTCTATCAGATACTCCAGAGACGAACACGTGTGTTTCTGATGATCCACCGTCCCTCAGAATTTAGCTCTGACTCTAATCAAACACACCTCACGCCATAATTCCTCACATGCTCCACACAGCCCCACAAAACATCCAGTTTAATACAGAACCGCAAAATGATGAAGATTAAAAGTTGGCTAAATTACTGATGTGATCTACAGCCATTGTTAAGCCCCGCCTCCCGCCAGCCCCCCTCCTGAGTTATGACCCAACATCTGCCACGTGGCGCTGATCCAGAGAGGTGGTTCTGACTGTAACCCATTCCTCCACCCGGGCCGATCTCCAGAGCAACACTTACTTTCTGTCCAGGTAAACCAGCATCGCCCGGATCTCCCTTTGGACCTGGACGACCCTGAGAGAGGAACGAAAACAGTCAAAGAAGAAAAACTGAGAAACAGCTTCAGTATATCTAAACCAACACGAAACACACATCAGTGAGAGGCTGAGGGATGGCGAGAGATCAGTTAATCCTCAAACATGGGACAGCGGTTACTAGGTGGTTGCTAGGCTGTCCTGTGTGTGGTGAGTGTAATGCTGAGACCGGTTCAGAGAAGAGGAAAGAAGGTTTGTGTGTTGTGTGTGTGAGCAGCAGGATCAGGCAGTTTATGAGACGAGTGTGAGGAACGCTGGATCCAGAGCCATAATTATTCCTCCGCTGCCATTCCTGGGATAATAAACAGCTTCAATAATCCCTCCTCAGTGAGTAATTTACAACCGGCTACCGACATCTCACTGTGAGAAGACACAATAAACGCATGAGGAAACACTGTAAGAGTTTACAGAGACTCACAGCCTCGCCGGGGATGGAGAGACCGCTGGGGCCCTGGGGTCCTGGTGGGCCCATCGGACCAGGCAGACCCATGTCTCCACGCGACCCGGCTGGACCCTGCAGGAACAAGCAGAACTCATGAACACAGCGGCCCATGTTGAAACATGCAAAGACCAACACAAATCAACCATTTGTAAACTTTACAAACTTTACAGAGACTTTAATGAGAAGAGTTGATGTTAACTCAAAAGTTACGCTGCTGATAATGATGTAAAGAATAAGAGTGTGTGGTTCTCACAGCTGCACCGCTGTCTCCTTTCTCTCCTCGTGGTCCTTTGCTTCCAGGTGCACCCTGGGAAAAAACATGTGCAGAGAGAATAATTTCTGAAGCAGCCAGAGCTGGAGAAGCTACTCACAGCAAAATATTGGGCTGCAAGAACAAGTAAAACCCTAACAGGGTCCTAATGACAGTATTAATGAATGACTTCATGTTAATGTACTGACACAAACCCTGGAGGATTCATCTGATCTCAGGCCACACATACATACACACACACACACACACACA
>JBAJNP010014769.1:0-10618 GCA_036877545.1 Yasuhikotakia modesta | reverse complement strand
TAAGTGATTTTTCATTAGTTTTCATCATTTATAAAACTTTTACACAAAATGAATCCCGAGATTTTTTCTGCCCATAGTCACGTGACTGTGACGCAGTGTTAATGATGACTCTTATTAAAACAGTATCTCAGGTGTTTCAGCCCATAGTAATTCATCACATCTCTGAGACCTGCTGAGGCTGAGAGAGGACTGAACTCTGCTAGCAGTTCAGTTTAATCTGGGTTAAATAGGCAAAACGATTCACAATTTTAAAACAATCAGCAACACCAAATCTAGGCAGTGATCAATACAGAAGTTTAAGAGGTTTTCCAATCAAACAGGACAAAGATGGAGAGCAGTTTTCCTGGACCAAAATAAGACAAATGGTCCGATTAATTCTGTTGATTATTAGGAAAAACAAAGAACCAAGCGCAGCAGAAAAGTAGTTTGTTAAAGGGAAGTTTACGGAGGTCAAGAAAATGAGAAGTATAGTGCAATCCACAGCAGAAACTCCATCCAGTGCTGAACGTGTCTCACAGGACAGTTTAACAAACTGATGATGAAGATTGTTCTTACACAGGGTGTTAGGGAGTCAGAGAACACAAACCTCAGCAAAACACACAATGACTAAACGAAGAGTGTTTTAATTTCCAAATAACATTAAAATATTTCTGAGAGTGAAAGGAAATCGAATATAAAAACTCCTGCAAATGTATTCAGATGCAGGCCAGCGTTTAATCTGAGAGTACTTGTTTTTTATTTGCATTTGTATATTTAATGCTGTTTTATCTGAGGATTCATCTACACTCACTGTACCATCTGATCAGGGTGTACATATGATAGGAAAACACTGATCTCAGTGTGATGTGACTCCTCTAAATACTAACAATCTGAAAATCTGAGAGTCATCCGTCCTTCATCAGAAGAGTCGATGTACAGTGATGAAGCTGACGTTCTTTCCATATAACTTTTGTTCTTTTTTTTTTTCTGTTCCTATCCTTTTGTTTCACAACATCATAGTAGAGGTACATCTACACATCATGTGTTTGTGTTATATACACTATCAATCAAACATGAGGTGGCTGTACACTAGATGTACAGTAATGCCAAAAAACTATTCAACTCTCTGATTACAGTTACTGTCAGACACAAAATAGCTTTACTGGAAATATATCTTGTTTGTTATATATCAAGGTCTTGTTTTGTACTTTTTTTGTGTAAATGAACAGAATTAAAAGATTCCACACTTTCTGCACGTGACAACAGCCCCCTGGTCTAATCTGAAGTGTCAGTACGTCACTCACGTCAGTATCAGATGAGTTTGAATGAATGAGAAAAAGAAAATCATTCTTTTAGCAAATGGAAAGTTTATTTGCAATGAGCGAATCTGTTAGTTCTCAGAATGCAGGAATGGAGAGCTCAAGCTACAGGCCACATACAACACAGAGTATTTCCACAGTAACAGGTTTTAACATGTTGCGTATATATATCAAATCTTACATTTTTATATCGTTGATTTTATTCTTGTATGTAAAATAAATATTTCATTGGTAATTCATTGAAGATGCACATTATCAGATGACAATGAATGAGTCCACTCAAAAGAGGAACGTTCAAACAACCTCTGTCATCATAAATGTTTATCGTCTCTTTAAATGGCTTTCCATGTGAGTTCGCCACACTAAATATTCATGCAGAATAGTTTAGTTATTGCTATATTTTGGATAATCATATTTTAAAGGTTTCGTTTATATTAAAGTGCTTTTGCCTCTTAATGAAATGAAGAGAAAAACAGAGACACAAGATTATAAAGAAACAAAAAAAACAAGCCCACAGACACAATGTTTTACTCTCACCAAAACTCTTTCAATGGTGCAAACTGAGTGCTTTGTATTTAAAGCCGTGCTTGTATTTAAAATGGCTTGTATTTGGTGTTTTGGAGAAAAGCAAAGTGACAAAACATGAAGGAAATTCATTTAGAGTTTAAAAAGTAAACTGTGATTTATCCGCCACCAATGGCAACAAACAGAATGGCAAAGAAAGTTTCGGCAGCTAGACACACATCTGTAACTTATGTAAGAATCATCTCATGAGCTGAACTCTGTCAAACACTAGGAGGCTGTGTGAAATTCCTGACAGAGAAACACGACTACACGAGCTCCTCAAATTAGAATTTGGACATTTACAAGCTACATTTATCAAACTTGGCATATTTCTATCTAGGCTTGATTTAACCAATGTTTTTTAAAGCTGTTTATTTTCAGACAGACATTCAATCTTTATTTTGATTAACTTTCTTTGCAATTCTGTTTGGAGTCACAAAAATGATTTTTTAAAATCCCTATAAACTGAGTTCAAAAGAACAAACATATAACTAGTTAAACAATGAACCTGAAACTAAATACAAAGTTCAGGATTAAATCAGATTTAAATATTAGTTTTCTGTCCGTCAGGCAGGGAGATCAGAGCTTAATACACAGACATTAACATGAGCGGACATTGATTAAAACACGGTAGCTTTGTCATTTAGTTTACATTTCATTACTTCCTGTTATAAAAAGGCCACAAATAAACAAAACATTCAGCTCAGCATGAAATGCAGGATTTGTAAGTGAGTTTCCTCAGATCAGAAATGAAGCAACATGGTAAACAGCAAAAACACAACAAAAAAAAAAACAGCAGGTGTATTTGAAAGCACCCGGTACAGTAAAGAAACATTAATGATCACAAAGAGCATTATTCACCCCCAACAACATCAACATCTCCAGCAGTTTACATGCAGACACACACGTACGTTACCCACAACTGTAAACACCTAACAAACTCAAAGGCAACATGATGCAAATCAAAAAGCCATTATAAAGGATTATGTTTCTGAGGCAACTCATGAACTGAGTCTCTTTTGGTGAATGTGATTCTTATGTTGAATCAGCCATCTGTACCTGAAAAACTGAGCTATTAAACAACCAAAACAAAGAAAAACTAGAATGCAGGGCAGAAACTGTATACTGAATATAACCGCATTCATTACTGAAGTCAACAGCATCTCTGCAGAACCACAGCCTGAGGGCAACAGACCGACACCTGCACATTTCTGCACAAACATCTCCACATCCCTCAGCTCCTAACAGCAGAGAAGAATCTCATTAGAACATCTGCTCATCTGGACCTGATACCTGCTGTTCTGATCCATCAGTGTCATGCAGTGATCAGTCCTGAGGTTAAGGCTCGTCTCCACAGAGCACAAAACTTCATCTCACAGAAACATCAACCGTTCTCGAGACAACAGAACATCAGTGCAGAACTAGCCCAGAACAGAATGAGTTGTTATCACTGAAACACTCTACAGAACATCAACGCATCTTCACTTTCATGTGAACTAGTCTACTGTCATGCAGGTTTAGATGTTACTTCCACTGATTGTTTTGTAAAATATGCAACATGTTCAGAATGAAACTAGGAGGATGTGTGACTCATAAAGCCTGAATCTCTTCTTTTAACGGAGGAGAATTAAAGGACAGTGTCAGTTTATTCCTGGTGCAAACGCTTCAAAGGGAATGAAAGGATACAGGGCTAATAAGACTCATTAATGACTGCATAGTTCTTTCAGCATACAAGCACACCATCACATTACTCAACACACTAAACCTTCACTCGCCCGATCTCGCCCAGTCTCAAGCTCACCCTCTTGCAGATATGCATGTTTGTATTTGGCAGATGCGTTTATTCAAAGCAACTTACAAATCATTCAAGCTTTCTGTTGTGTTTGCTGGGAATTTATAACAGCAAATGCATCTGAAAGACTCAAGTCTGAGTGCATTTAAAGAGAAATCAGTTTTTAAAACAAAAGATCTTACATAAAGTATGGTCAAAAATATCAACTGGGTCATTTAAACTGATCGTAATGTCTCTGAATGGTTCTCCACCTGTGCAGGTGTGATTCTCACAGCCAGTGTAAATGTGCCTCACCTGACAAACATAGAAAGGCAATAATGTGTCTGTTCATATTGCTCCTCAAGATAAAACATTAAACATGAGAGACACACAAAATAAATCAAGGCAACTCATGTGGGCAATCACAAAAGCAACGATGTAAAGCATTTAACCTGAATATAGTGTAAAATTAAACAGTGTCGTCTTTTGGTAATGCATAGATCTGTTCCCCTCATTTATAATGTGTTTATATTCCACAGTAAACACAGAGGCATTTACCCACACAGTGTGCTAACCAGGCCCGACGCGACAATAAAACTGACAGCAGCGTGAACTGCTGAGGCAAAATAAATGCCACATGACAACCAATCACTGTGAGACAAAGGCAGTGATGTCATCAGTGATGTCATAAAACCTGCCGATAGATTCAGACTATTTATGTTGATATTAATATAACACATAAATATCTTTATGTGTTATGTTTAACTCAGATCTTAAATGCTGTGTGCAAACTGTGGCTGGGAGCACAAAAGTGTATTAACTGAACAATCTGGGTATTCTAAACATTTATATACATATATTTCGACTGTGGAAAGCGGCGAGACGTCACACAGAAGAAGCTGCTGTCATGGGCATCAGTGAACATGCAGGTTAGGATTTCTGTGCTGCTTTATTTCATTGTTGCCGCTTTGCTCCTGGTTACAACATGATGGAGGTTTAAAAGAAAAGTTAATTAAAAAAAAGGAAATGCTGTTTAAGTTTAAATTTCTTTTGGTGGTTTTCCTGACAGACTGCAGAACAACTCCGTCCTGCACGCTCCAGCGGTGGAACCTGCATGATTTATAGACGCTCCCTCACTCAGGGCAGGAAGGGATCGTCCTCGTGTTCCTCCTCTGCGCTGGGGCCCGGGTCGCTCAGACAGCGCTGAAGTCGCAGCTGTGGCTCTGTGTCGTCCTCATCGGCTGTCCTGTCCTTCTTCACCAGAGACGTGGGTTTCATCACCAGCCCGTCCTCCTGCTCCTCACTGCTCCTCTTCCTCAACTCATCCAGCACACTGACCGACTCCGGACCCTGAGGAGACGCCAGGTCCACTTTAATGATGGGAACACTGTCAGTGGTGGGCTTCATTCCCCACGCCTGGGGGTCTGTGAGCAGACAGACATAAACGTGACACATCACTCTCAGCTCAACTTACTGCCAATGCAAATGTTATGTTACAAACATGTTGTCTACTGGAAACAGTGGTTACCATGGAAGAGTAATTAACTGATACAGTTGTTATAGTAAAGCTCTGCAGTTACTGCGCTACAGCTCTGCAGTTACTGCGCTACAGTAAGAACGCTGCTCATTTGGACTTTATTACAGTGATTGGTCACTAGATGGCACTGCTGTTCAACAGCTTTATAACTGAGTCTTCACAGAAACTGATTGTCAGTGATGAGTGAGTGAAAGAGTTTAACAGAAGACAGTCAGGTGGTCTTCAGACTAACAGATTAAACGTTCACCTCACCAGAAGCAAGACGAGCTCGTGTGATGGTCGGTGAATCGGGGGCCGGAGCCGGAACGGTGAGGTAATTATTCATCTGTGATATGTGAAGATAGAGATATAAACCCAACAGATCAGTCTCAAACCCTGTGGTTTAACCAATATGTTTTTCAATAGCCTGAGGCTTAATTGCAGATATCATCTAAAGAAAATAAAACTAAAATGAAAGTTTACACAATATTAATTCATAAGAACAGAAGAACGGTCACTGAAAACTATGTGCACATTTTGAATCTGAATCAACATCTTATAATTCAGTCAGTGATGAATCTTCTGTTAGCATCAGACCTTCTTCTCCAGCTCCTTCATCCTCCTGCGTTTGACCAGGATCTCGTTCCACGCGTCCTCATCCGGTTCAGCCACCAGAGTGTGGCGGTTGTAGGACTGCAGCTGAACACACAAAAAACTCATCAGGTTCTGTGACCGATCCACTCACGCGTCATGTGACGGCGGAACAGGAAGTGATGTGTGCTCACTCTCTGACGTGTCTTCTGCAGGTTCGTTCGGAGGATCTTTCTGATCTCCTCCTCTCGGGCTTTGGAGACCTGAGGAAGAGCTCTCTCCTGAGGAGGCTTCTTAGGTTGGATGTTTCTGAAGAACATGCATGTGAACATTAATTTTAAAACCTGATTCCCTGCACACACACACACACACACACAGGTAAAGCACACACACAGGTAAAGCACACACACACACACACACACACACACAGGTAAAGCACACACACACACACACAGGTAAAGCACACACACAGGTAAAGCACACACACAGGTAAAGCACACACACAGGTAAAGCACACACACACACACACACACACACACACACACACACACACACACAGGTAAAGCACACACACACAGTTGGGAGAAGATTTGAGGTTCACACTCACTGCATGGAGACAGTAGACGGCATGGCAGAGGGCAGCTTTGAACCTCCACCGCTCTCCACCAGCTCGATGGCTTGCTTCATCTCCATCTTGTGGTAGAAGGCAATCAGCTGGGGTTCTTTGGAACGTTCCCCCGCTATCAGGCACTTCTTGACGTACTTCTTATTGAAGCGGTTCAGCCTGGAAAAGCAGCAGCACAACATGAGCTCTGATTGAGTCACTAGAGAGCCGTTTTTAGTTCTGCTGAGGTCTGGATAATAAACTGTCTGGAGCTTCATTAGAAATGGAGGAAAGCAAAGTCATTGTAGATCTAAACAGCTTTGAGGAAGATCAGCTCAAGAGCAGAGCTCACAACATCATCCTCATCTCTGACTGTTTCAGGAAATAAAATTCATTTGTCAGAGTGTGCTGAGGTATTTATCTCTATGCTGTTAAAACTGTTAAAACTAAAATGCTACGAAATGTTGTAATTAGTCCAGTTCTTCATCAGAATGAACACAAGGCTATTTGAATATTAAAGAATTTTAAGAATCTGAACAGCTGACAGAAAACACATCAATTCTTCATGTTTGAGGGACACATACTTGTCTTTCCAGTGATGATGTCCATAATGTCCACAGATGTCCTCAATGCCCGTCAACAGGTGGTCCAAAAACTGAAGACCCCAAAACACACAATTTAAACACAAACTTCAACAATCCACAGAGCTGAGATGATCTGTGATTCACATCTGAGTTAGACAATCACAGCGTGCGTTCAAGAAATTTCTGCCCGTCACAGCGATGATGAAACCTTCTAGAAAATGGATGTTACCATAGCAACAATCAGTTGTATGAGCTCTGAATAAATTGTGATTTGTTAGTGCATGTTCTGCTGGAGTTGTGTGTCACCTACAAGTTGTTTGTGATTAGAAATAAGAAAAAACACATAACCTAACTGCAAAAATGCACATTAACTACAGAAATTATGACTTAAAACAGTAAAACCTGAACTAATGTCCAGGTGTGAGAAACAGCAGAAATGAACAGAACCTGTGTGTGAATCTCTTCATTAATAGATCGCTTGGTTTCCTGTTTCTTCTTCACTGCCAGCAGGTCAACCAGAGGTCGGATGGTCATCCCCTGAAGAACAAAGACACAAACTAAAACCACAGTACAAACTCTACGTCACTAACACCACAGTACAAACTCTACGTCACTGACACCACCGAGACACAGATCCAACACAACATCTGTTTCAAACTAAATAATTGTTCTTCTCACCTAGACTTGACTGCTGGACCAGTCATTTCCTGTTCAGACACTTTAACCCCCCCAACACACACACACTGTTGTACCGTACACATCTTACACTGAAGTTTGTACTGTACACAGAATCACTGCAGTCCCCGATGGTTTATCACAGAATCGTCACATCATGATAAGAATCATTCAAAACAAAGACGCGAAATGAGTTACATTCTCCAGCTCATGCAGAACTTCTGCAGCAGACCCTGACAAACAATAATAATCACTGCACTGACGCTGCAAATCCTCACAGAACACAAGACTTCATTTGCAAATGTATCTTACAATATTCCACAACTGCACAAGTTAAATTCACCTGGAAACACGGCTGTTACAACTTTTATCACTGACTTCAGGTTAACGATCATCTGCAATAGACCAGGTTTAGACTGCAATAAACTTTTCTCCACAATAAGGGATTATCTCTTTACCACCAATGGAGGACGAATGTTGAGAAACTGGACTGTAAGAGCAGTCGTGGACACACTGAAACGCTGACCTGCACAAAGACGGTGAAGAAGATGACGGTGATGATGGCCGTGAGGAACATGTTTCTCATGGGGAAATGAACAGGGTCCAGGAGATACACCAGTGAGAACGCTATCGCCCCCCGCAGGCCGCCGTAAGCGATGATGAACTGATCTTTAGTGGTGAGTTTCACAATCCGAAACTTGTTGATCAAGAAGGTCAAGCCTACAACACCTGTGAGGAAAAACAAAAGCCAGAATTAAATGCGAGACGTCACATTTCACAAACAGGTTTTTAACATGACAACTCTTTCTATCTTAAGAGTTTTAGCAGATGGGACATTTGATCTACAAGTTCCATCAGATGTTTTATCAGAATAATTATCTTCACCCAGAACACGAGCGACCAGACACAGGATAACAGTGACGATCACAAAGGTCCAGTTCCAGGAGTGCGGCCCGGCCACCGTGGACACGCCCAGGAAGATGAAGATGAGGGTGTCGCTCACACTGCTCCACATCTTCAGGAAGTACTTGATGGTGGTGTGTGACTTGTGGGATATGTTGGCCTCCACATACGGTCGCATCACGGCACCGCATGCGATTAAACTGCAGACAGAAAATTCTCTGTTCATATCACAGCTAAAAGGTTGTTTCCAGACTAAAGATGTCTGTTTGAATTATCAAACATCTCTTACGGTACGCAGACTGAAGCCAAATCCAGTCAGCATACAACATACAAACCATATATGATAAATCACAATGTTATCTAATCCAACTTCATTTATCATACAGTACAAACATTACTAATGGTCAAACGAGTCTCTCTTTGTGATGTCAGTTAACTTTGTTACCAAGCCAACACATTAGTCTGCTGGGTTAATCTACTAACACAAATAACTACCTACATCAAACCTTTTGTGCCTCACGTTAGATAATAACAAACCTGATTTCTGTTTGAATCTGTAAAGATGTTTGTCCAAGAACATGAACGCATAAAATGCACACACCCACTAGCCTCATGTGGCCCATATAAATGAAAAGCAACAAATGAATTATATTTGACATGAATAAAGCTTAATTTTAGAGCCATTAAGAAAACATTTTCAGAACAACAAACACATGTCCCATAATGCAAACCAACAGTTCCTGCGGGAGGGTTGAATTTTAATGAGGCTTTGAATTTCACACCACAAAAGCAGTCAGCTCCATCTGTAATGAGGAGTCATTGCTCTGACACAGCTCTGCGTTAGTAAGCGCTCGCCTCTGTTAGCTGAACGCATGAGGAACCGATTCCAGATTCGAGACCTGCGGGGGTTATGAGGAGCTACAATTATATCAGACAGCTCTGATTCTCACACACAATGCAAACACAGACTCACGGCAGGTTTAAAGGTGGGTCATGTGACCTCAAACCCATGCGCATCTCAGAACACTCAGTCTTTCTCAGGAAATAGATACGTTCAGCAAAGACGTATGCTGTCTTTGCATAGCAGGATTTAAGGAGTACATCCACTCGTTTGTCTAGTGAAAGGTTATCAATAGCAGTCACTCACAGCCTTCACAAAATGTAATAATATTGCACATCTAACACACACACACACACAGTAACGCTCTCTAAAACAACATTCCTGTTCAGATGACATCACCAATCCCTCGTCATCTAGCCCCCCAAACTCCTGCCTCTATTCTCATGTACATATACAGTCATATGTGGCAACAGGTGATGCAGAAGATTGTAACAGTCTTACGCCATGATGCCGGACAGGTGAAAGACCTCTGCAGAGAGATACGCCAGGTAACTGTAGACGAAGACAAACAGCGGCTCAATGACACGTGTGTGTGAGGTGAAGCGCGACGTGAAGGCTGCCAGCAGGCCGTAGATGGCGCCCACCACGATCCCACCCAGCGACACCACCAGAAAACACACGATCCCCAGAAACACATCAGTGAGTGTGATGGTGCCCACGCTGGAGAACTCCTCAAAGAGATGATAGAGAACCTGCAGGAGAACGTCAGCAGAACGTCAGCACAACATCAGACTCCAACCACAGGAGCTTCTGAGGAATGAACACATTCACCACAGAGGCTGAAATATTAACACTTAAACTGACTCATGTTTTCATGCGGTGAGTCAAATGAATGAAAAGCACACAGTAATTATGAAGCGTTATGTTGCTGTGACGCTGCTCATCTCTGCTGATGTTGACACCACAACCACAAAACCAGAAGTTATTCTGCTTTTCAAAGCACACAGACCCATTTAAATAACACACAGAAAGTCAAAGCCAAAACAGAGAGTGCAGACAGTAACTCATGTTCATTCTGATGTGAGTCTGCAGCAACATCTCCTGACATTCAAAATAACACCTAAAATAAACCGATTGTGTTATTGTATTTAAAAGAGCAGCTTTGTGCTGCTGTACTCACCACTGTGACGGCGTCATTAAGCAGAGACTCGCCGAACACCAGGATGTGCAGAAGTTCATTAATGTGGATCTCCTCAAACACAGCCAGGACA